>JAJOOH010010948.1:0-25092 GCA_029582605.1 Solanum gracilifrons | reverse complement strand
CCCCCCCCCCCCCCCCCCCAGGAATTACGTGCTAACTGTTTTTATTTATTTATTTCATTTTATTATGTGTGATTGTTATAAAAATCTGCCTATATTGCTTAAATCACTTGAAGCATGCAAGCATGTCGGAATTTCTTAAACAATCTGCCTAAAATCAACCATTGCTTGATTATAACTTTGTCTTATTTTAAAATCAACCATTATGTAATAAATATTTTGTCTTATAATCTGAATATTTACTTTATTTAGAAAACTAGTCTAGTTATTTAGATTTGGACTCTATTCACCTCAACATGTTAATAAAATAGGCCCATGAGAATTTATCTAAGTGTTTCTAATAAATTTTAGTATGTTAACAATTAACAAGTTAATCTCGATTAATTACCAGCATGTTTAGATACTTAAATCTGCAATGTCCAGAAAGTAATCTTAATTCAATTTCAGCATGTCATTAATTAGTCCATTTAATTAGAATTTAAAGGTTGCTATGTGAATACATCCAGATTACCTAGATATCATGCCTATAGGATTGACAATAATTGCAGCATGTTCACACTTAGAAACCATGCGTATATGAGTTAACTAATAAGATCAATGTTAATCAGATAAAATAAATCAGCTTGTTAAAATCGTATTCTAGTAACTTAAGCATTATAATAATTGAATAATTAGTTTCTGCGTGATTATTATTGCCCTGTTAATACTTAATTAGTTCTCTGCCAGTTTAAGAGTTAATATCAGCATAGTATTAATTTCTGATAAAAATCTGAGCTGTTTTAAAATTAAAAATTGATCTGCGCATAGTTAAGTCCCGCTCGAATTAATTAATTTTGCAATGTGAATAAGCATTTTTGCCACTTAAAAGGAATTAACTATTTTCAGCTTGCTAATGAATGATTATATAATTTGCTACCACTCTAATGACTGTTTTCTGCATTGTAACGACCTATTTCCACCGTTATGGAAAAGCCAATGGGGAAGGAATTTGGGCTAGAAAACTTCTGAGCAGTAACTTGGAAATTTTCTACCTAGGCCAGACTTGGATGAAAACTTAGTCAGGTGAGATCTAGGTCAATCAAGTAATGGATGGGGGATTTAATTATGAGTTTGATCACGTGAGGGGACAACAAAGACGTTAATGAGCATGTACGTGTTTACGGAATCAAATTCGGGTGAGTAGAACTCCCAAAACTGATCTTGGCGTGAAAGGGTAGTTTTAGAACATCAAGGTTTGAAGGTGTGTTGAGAAATGGGAGATTGGGACTCAAATTCTGAGTTTCTATCTCCGGGCAAGACGCTGGGGCGGGATTAATTCCACCAGGGTAGGGCCGCAGTAGCGGTATGGGGCCTGCTGTGACGGGCTAGTCGTGACTTAAATTGGAGAAAAAACCCCCAAAAACGTTATTTTCTGTAAAATCTCGTTCTTAAGAGTTAAGGGACGACCTACGACAGTTTCTCATCAAATTTCCACGAATTCTCGCGCCAAAAGAAAGTTAAATACTCCCCAAATCCATATTTCGATTCTTATAACTTAGAATCCTTGTTAATTATCATCTAGGGAGGGTTTTGGCCTAAATTTAATGGTGGAAAAATCCCTAGTTGAGCATTAGGATCATGGGTTTGGCCTTAGGTTGATATTTTGTTATAATCTGGGTAAATTAGGCCTTGTTTATTGATCCTTGTATTAATTATTTGTTTTAGACCAAGAACAAGTTGAAAGACTCCTGAAAAGGAAGGCTCAAGTGTCTTAGGAGTGTTCAGGCTTGGTTCGAGGTAGGTGATGGTTCGACTTCCCGTTGTGTTATATATGCCTGTTAATTGCTCCATTGTATGCATGAATGTATGTGGGGAAACATGAATTGAATCTAATGAAATGATTAAGTATGAACAATTACATGCCAAGAACCTGTTACTTGATTGTGTGACTATGTGCACTATTCATTATGGGTGTGATTTTTGTTGTGGTTGTGCTAACTGGATCAGGTGTCACGTTTCGACACATATATTGGATCGAATGTCACGTTCTGACACATATATTGGACCGGGTGTCATGTTCCGACACATATATACTGGATCGAGTGTCACGTTCTGACACATTACAGTTTGGGTGTGAGTTCCATGAGAGGACCATTGTAATGTCATATCTACTTGTTATTGATACTATGGAATTGCTCATTGCTTTAAAATGATGGTTGAATTATGCATCCTGTATATGTGTGTTTACTGTGTTGTAATTACTTGCTTATATTTCTCTTACTGGAGTAGCCGCATGAACCTACCAGTACACCATTGTTTCATGTACTGATACAACACTTGCTCTTTCTTTGTTGAGTCAAGGCATCTTCAGGTGGCTACTCACAGACCCCAGCTAGGAGATCATTGACCGAGACCGAATTCGAGGGTGAGCCAGTTCTTCTAGGCTGCTATGGATCCACCATTAGTTTAGTCCATTGTTTTCGGACTCAGACTATATATTCAAACTTTTACTTATGCTTAGTTGTCGGGGTTGCACCCCCTTTTTCTTAGACTTGTTGATTAGTAGAGTTTTGGTAAGATGACTTTCAGGTCTAGGGGTTGAATTTCCACGAGGTTTATGCTTGGTTGTTTTTGTTAAACCTTCTGCGTTTATGGAAACTCAATACTTAATTCATCATTTAAATCTGCTTTCGTATCTTTCAAAGGTTTAGTTTCTTTAAGTTGCTTAGTCGGGTTGTGGTAGTGGTTCTCCCACCGGAGCATTAGTGTGGGTGCCAATCATGACAGTCTGGGTCGTGTAAAGGTTGGTATCAGAGCCCTAGGTTCGTTGATCTCATTGTACCAAAATGAACCTAGTAGAGTCTTGCGGAATGGTACGGAGATATTTGTACGTTTCTTCGAAAGGCTACAAGACTTTAGGAAATCTCTTTGTCTTCTTCTCCTTTTGTGCTATGACTTGATTCCAATTGGTATCTGGTGATCCAAATTGGTATCTAATCTCCTTCCCTCTTTTGTCCGCAGATGGTTAACACGCGATACAACGGCGTCAGGCCCCTAACTCCCATCAATGAGCTAGCAGAGGAGCCCTTAATAAGAGGCCATGGTCGAGGCAGGTGTAGAGGAAGATGAAGGGGAAGAGGCCAAGGAAGGGTAGCACCCGCCAATGGTGAAGCCCCAGTTGAGAATGTTCCCAGGGAAGAGGCCCCTCTTGCACCCCAAGAAGAGGTGGAAGATAATGTGGAGGTCGAAGTCGATGAGGATGTTGGACTAGAGGAGGACGCACAGGCTGAGACTACATGTCTTCCTCCCTTAGACCCAGTGATAGCTCAACAGGGTTGGTCGGCTCTGGAGTCCTTCCCACAGTGCAAGCTGCTCAACCTCCAGTCAACCACCCCATTACTGCTACTGTTCCCAAGGTGGATGGAGCACTAGGCACTGATGGCTTCTTCCGTCCCCTATTGGTTCCTATGATGACTGGTACTGAGCATGATATTTTAACTAAATTTCTGAAGCTGAAGCCGCTTGTGTTCCATGGTTTTGAGAGTGGGGATGTCTATGAATTCAGTCTGGACTGCTATGAGAGGCATGACAAGCTAGACACTGTACACCAGCATGGAGTACAGTTCATGACCTTCCAGCTTCAAGGTGAGGCTAAGCAGTGGTGGATGGCCTATGTGGAATGCAGATTGCCAATCTTGCACCCACTCACTTGGATGTAGTTCCATGCTTTGTTTATGGAGAAATATGTTCCCCGAACTTTGAAGGATTGCAAGAAGGATGAGTCCATGGCCTTGGAGCAGAGTGGTATGACTGTAGATTCTTATGAGGCTAAGTTCCATGCCTTGTCTAGATATGCTACACAGTTGGTGAATACAAAAGATTAGAGGATTCGTCTATTCGTCATGGAATTGAACCCCGAGTTACAAGTATTGTTTGTTCACATGACCTCTGCAGGTAAAAGATTTAATGAGGTGACAAACTTTGTGAAGAAAGTGCAAGGAGTTCGACGTGATGGGCAGGCCAAGGCTTTGGCTAAGAAGCCCAAGAACACAGGTAACTTTCATGGTTCCTACTCCAGGGTTCAGGTAGGCTGGCAATTGCAGCCCGACCAATTCATTCAGCCATTCCCGCTTCTATGGGTGGTTACTGAGGAGTCCACAACAGAATCCTATTCAGGATAGTCAGGGAGCTACACCTGCTTCTGGCAGTAGACCATCTTTTGACCGTAGTTGTTACAATTGTTGAGAACCTGGACATATGAGGAGAGATTGTCCCATCCACACATGCCTGGCCCAGTGCAGCAGCAGACCAGAGCAATGGTACCAGCGGGTTGCGGTAGTAATGGCTGAGGATGTCCACAAGGTGGGCAAGGAGAAAATCAGTGAGGCCGTAGAGGCCGGGGAAATGGTAATGCAGGTAGAGGAGCAGGGCAGCTAGGCAATGAGGTTTCCCGTCAAGATGATAGGGCTCAGTTTTATGCCTTTTCGGAAAAGATCGAGGCTGAGGCGTTTGATGCAGTGATCACAGGTACTATTTTTGTCTGTGGCCGGATGGCTACTATTTTGTTTTATTCGAGTTCCACTTATTCATATGTGTCAGTACAGTTTGCCTTGGGATTTGATGCGGTTTGTGATGTGCTTGATGCCCCCATCCATGTTTTTACCCCAGTTGGAGAGTCTGTCATAGTCACCCATGTCTATCGTGCTTGTTTTGTCCTGTTTATGGGTTTTCAGACTTGGGCTGATTTGGTTATTCTTGGTATGACTGACTTTGATATAATCTTAGGCATGACTTGGTTGTCCCCCTATTATGTTGTGCTTAATTGTAATGCTAAGATTGTGACTCTAGAAATCCTGGGTAGGGAAAAGTTAGAGTGGGAAGGGTTGTACAAGCCTAAGCTGGCTAGTCATATCTTTCGTTCGGGCTAGGAAACTGGTGGGGCAGGGGTGTTTGGCATATTTGGCTCATATTCTGGATGTTGATGTTGAGTCTCCCTCTATTGAGTCTATTCTTGTAGTGTCTGAATTCAAGGAAGTGTTTCCTACTGATTTGCCTGGTATGCCTCCGGATAGGGATATATATTTTTGCATTGACTTGGAGCCGGGCACTCGCCCCATCTCCATTCCTCCTTATCGCATGGCTCCAGCATAATTAAGAGAGCTTAAAGCTTAAATCCAGGAGCTTCTTGATAAAGGTTTCATTCGTCCTAGTGCTTCCACGTGGGGTGCTCTTGTCTTGTTTGTTAAGAAGAAGGATGGTAGTATAAGGATGTCTATAGAGTACCGACAGTTGAATAGGGTCACCATTCGAAATAAGTATTTGTTACCTCAGATAGATGATCTCTTTGACCAGTTGCACGGTGCATCAGTTTTCTCTAAAATTGATCTAAGGTCTTGTTACCATCAGTTAAAGATTAGGCCTGAGGATGTACCCAAAACGACATTCAAGACTCATTATGGGCACTATCAGTTCTTACTGATGTCGTTTGGGTTGACTAATGCGCCTGCCACCTTCATGAGTTTGATGAATGGTGTGTTCAAACCATTCCTGGATTCTTTTGTTATTGTCTTTATTGATGACATTTTGGTTTATTCGAAGAGTAAGGAAGAGCATGCCGACCATCTTCGTATTGTTTTGGGTGTCTTTTGAAAACAAAATGTTGTATGCAAAATTTTCCAAGTGTGAGTTCTGGTTGACTTCAGTTGCCTTTTTGGGGCATATGGTTTCAAAGGAAGGGGTAATGGTATATCCCCAAAAGATCGAAGCAGTCAAGAACTGGGTTCGACCTAGCTCTATGACTGAAGTTAGGATTTTCGTTGGGCTCGCCAGCTACTATCGACGATTTGTGAAAAAGATTTCTTCAATCGCCACGCATTTGACAAGGCTGAACCAAAAGGAGATGCCTTTCAAGTGGACTGACAAATGTGAAGAGAGCTTCAAAAAGCTCAAGACTCTTCTGACCACAACACCTATTCTGACACTGCCAGTGGAAGGTAAGGATTTCATTGTTTATTGTGATGCTTCACATTCGGGCTTGGGTGTTGTGTTGATGCAGGATAAGAATGGCATAGCTTATGCATCGCAGCAGCTGAAGGTGCATGAGAGAAACTACTCGACACATGACTTAGAGTTGGCAACGGTAGTGTTTGCTGTTAAGATCTGGCGGCATTACCTTTATGGTGTCAAGTGTGAGGTGTTTATTGATCATCATAGTCTACAACATGTATTCAGTCAGAAGGACCTTAATCTGAGACAACGAAGGTGGATGAAGTTTTTCAAGGATAATGATGTTACCATCCAGTATCATCCGGGTAAGGCTAATGTGGTGGCAGAAGCATTAAGCCGGAAGATGGTGAGTATGGGTAGTCTAACTTACTTGGGTGTGTCCAAGCGACCTTTGACCATGGAGATTCAGACCTTGGAGTCTAAGTTCATGCAATTGGGCATCTCAGAGAAAAGTGGGGTATTAGCCAACATTGAGGTTAGGCCCACATTCATTGAGGAGTTCAAGGGCAAGCTGTTTGAGGATGAGAGTTTGAATGAGCTAAAAAAGAAGACCGTGTCTGGCAAGGCTCTAGATACGGCTCTTGATGCATGTGGTGTGCTCAATTTAGGGGAAGAATTTGTGTTCCCCGAGTGGATCACTTGATTCAGAAGACGTTGATAGAATCCCATGGTTCGCGATATTCCATGCATTCGGGTGTGACCAAGATGTACCGAGATTTTAAACGACTTTATTGGTGGCCTGGCATGAAGAAAGACATAGCTAAGTTTGTGGCTAAGTGCCAAAACTGTCAGCAGGTAAAGTATGAGCATCAAAGGCCTGTAGGTTTGCTTTAGCGAATGACAATCCGTGAATGGAAGTGGGAAAGGATAGCTATGGATTTCGTGGTTGGTCTTCCCAAGACCTTGGGGAAGTTTGCCTTTATTTGGGTGGTGGTTGACAGACTAAGTCAACCCACTTCATTCCGGTCAGAGTAGACTATCATGCTCAGTAGTTGGCTAAGGTGTATGTAAATAAGATAGTGAGGTTGCATGAGGTGGCCCCTTTCCATCATCTCGGACCATGGTACGCAGTTCACATCCAAGTTTTGGGGAAAATTGCATGAGGAGTTAGGATCTTAACTCACTTTTAGCACAACTTTCCATCCACAAATGGACAGGCAGTCAGAGAGAACTATTCAAGTTTTAGAGGACATGTTGAGGGCATGTGTGATTGACTTTGGAGGGCATTGGGATAAGTTTCTACCTTTTTGTGAGTTCTCATATAATAAGAGTTATCACTCCAGCAATAACATGGCACCATTCGAGGCACTTTATGGGAGGGGATGTAGATCACTCATATGGTGGTTTGAGACTGGAGATGTGAAACCTTTGGGGGTTGATTTGTTGAAAGATGCTTAGGATAAGGTGAGAAGCATCCAAGCTAAGCTTCTAGCAGCCCAGAGTCGACAGAAAAAGTATGCAGACCTTAAGGTAAGGGGCATGACATTTCAGGCTGGTGAGAAAGTTTTTCAAAAAGTGTAACTCATAAAGGGGGTGATAAGATTCGGCAAGAAGGACAATCTTAGTCCCCGATACATGCATCGGGCCATTTGAGATTCTTGATTGTGTAGGGCCAGTGGCTTATAGGTAGGCTTTACCGCCTAGCCTATCTGGAGTCCATCCAGTGATCCACGTGTCCATGTTGAAAAGGTATCATGGGGACGAAGATTATATCATAAAGTGGGACTCAGTTTTGTTAGAAAAAGACCTTCAGTATTAGGAGGAACCGTTTGCAATTCTTGATCGCGATATCGGAAGCTGAGGACCAAGGAGATAAAGTTCGTGAAAGTTCATGGAAGCATCATCCGGTTAAGGAAGCTACTTCAGAAATCGAGAAGGACATGCGAGACAAGTATCCCAAGTTATTCGACGATTCATGTGCTATTCTACTTTTGTCTAAACCAGTTCTCCTAGTTTATCACTCGGGGACGAGTGATGGATAAATTGGTATCTATTGTAACGACCTAATTCCGTCGTTATGGAAAAGTCAATGGGTGAATTTGGGCCAGAAAACTTCTGAGTAGTAACTTGGAAATTTCCCGTCTAGGCCAGACTTGGACGAAGACTGAGTCAGGTGAGGTCTAGCGCAATTCGGTAATGGATGGGGGGATTTAATTGTGAGTTTGATCACGTGAGGAGATAGACACGATGTTAAAAAGACTGTATGACTTTATGGAATCGAATTCGAGTGAGTAGAACTCCAGAAACTGATCTTGGCGTGAAAGGGTAGTTTTAGAATATCAAGGTTTGAAGGAGTGCTGCAAAATGGGAGCTTGGAACTCAAATTCCGAGTTTCTGTCTCCGTGCAAGCTGCTGGGGCGGGATTAATTTCGCTAGGCCGCTGTGGCAGGGTGGGGCCCATTGTAGCGGGCCAGTCGCGACTTAAACAGGGAAAAAAGCCCCAAAAATATTATTTTCTGCACAACCTCTTTCTTAAGAGCTAAGGAACGACCTAGGGAAGTTTCTCATCAAATTTCCACGAATTCTCGCACCAAAGGTAATTTAATTACTCCGTTAATCTGTATTTCAATTCTTAGAACTTAGAATCCTTCTTAATGATCATTGAGGGAGGGTTTTGGTTTGAAGTTAATGGTGGGAAAATCCCTAGTTGAGCATTAGGATCATGGGTTTAGCCTTGGGTTGATATTTTGTTATAATTCGGGTAAATTAGGCCTTGTTTATTGATCTTTGCATTAACTAATTGTTTTAGACCAAGAACAAACTGAAAGACTCCGGAAAGGGAAGGCTCAAGTGTCTTAGGAGTGTTCAGGCTTGGTTTCGAGGTAGGTGATGGTTCGACTTCCCATTGTGTTATATATGCCTATTAATTGCTCCATTCTATGCATGTATGTATGTGAATAGGGAAACACGAATCGAATCTAATGAAATGATTAAGTATAAACAATTACATGTCATGAACCTGTTACTTGACTGTGTGATTGTGTGCACTGTACATTATGGGTGTGATTGTGGCTGTGGCTGTGGTGACTGGACCTAGTGTCACATTCCGACACATATATTGGACCGGGTGTCACATTCTGACACATATGTTGGACCGAGTGTCACGTTTCGACACCTATAGATTGGATCGGGTGTCACGTTTTGACATATTAACAATTTGGGTGTGGGTTCCATGAGAGGACCATTGTAACTGTCATATCTACTTGTTATTAATACTATGGAATTGCACATTACTTTTAAAATGATAATTTAATTATGCATCCTGTATAGGTGTACTTATTGTGTTGTAATTACTTGCTTATATTTCGCTTACAGGAGTAACTGTGTGATTCAACCAGTACATCACTATTTCGTGTACTGATACTAAACTTGCTCTTTCTTTGTTGAGTACAGGGCATCTTTAGGCAGCTACTGACAGACCCTATCTAGGAGATCATTGACCGAGACCGAATTCGAGGGTGAGCCAGTTTTTCCAGGCTGCCATGGATCCATCATTAGTTTAGTCCATTCTTTTCGGACTCAGACTATATATTCAAACTTTTACTTATGTTAAGTTGTTGGGGTTGCACCCCTTTTTCTTAGACTTGTTGATTAGTAGAGTTTTGGCATGATGAGTTTCTAGTCTAGGGGTTGAATTTCTGCGAGGTTTATGCTTGGTTGTTTTTGTTAAACCTTCTGAGTTCAACTCAGTACTTAATTCATCATTTAAAACTGCTTTCGTATCTTTTAATGGTCTAGTTTCTTTAAATTGCTTAGTCAAGTTGTGGAAGTGGTTCTCCCACCGGAGGGTTAGTGTGGGTTCCAATCACGGCAGTCTGGGTCGTGACATGCATGATGTTTAAAACTTCCCATTTAATAATTATGCCCTCTCTAAACTAAATTATATTGTTATGATACCCGTTTGTATGTTTATAATGTGAGTATGCCACACATTTAGCATGAGACCTTTTACTAATTATGTGTGTTTGCTAGCATGCTAATAACTAAAACCTAGAGCCCAATATGAGATTTTATGTGCTAAGTGTTGTCCAATTTGTTTCATTTGGTGTTTAGGGGGCCTTAATTAAGATCTTATATTTTATTTTTGTCTAAAACCACCTTAATAGAAGTCCAATGCCTCTTGGACATTAAGTGGGGACGCTAGGCACCTTCTAGGACGCTATGCAGGTGGAAGGTGGGGTAGGGTAGTTAGGCCCTTTAACGGAGAGGATGAAAGTTGACTCGAGCATAAAACGACAAAACTCTGATTTTGTCTCCCAAATAATAAGCCGAGTGTTGATTCGTAAAAGGGTGTTAATCTAGGTATCATAGTTTAATTTTCCTTTCCCCTTTACTTGTTTATAATTATAACTGCTTGGGGTGATTAATAAATAAAATCGGTTTTGTTCTATATACTTGTGTTTTTTTTGTCTCCTTGCTTGTCTTTCTTAATCATATAATGTTAGTATCTTATTTATCACTTAGCTTAATTAACTAATTAATAGATAGTGGCCTTGTTTTCTACTTGTAGCCCCCACATAATTCATGAGTACGGTCGGGATTCACCTTTGCGGACTGATAAATGCTCAACTTATCTCATCCAATACTAGGTGTAGTCGATAATAATCTAGTATATAACCCCCAACGAATGGTTGGGGTCGAACCCACACGGAGGGGTACCATATTGAATTCAATTAGGAAGTAAAGATGTGATTTAATCGGTTATAAAAGTAGACATTGTTGAAATCAAACAAAATAAGTCAAAGGTTTGACAACGAATGTCAGATGGGGGGTATTTAAGTGTCAATTAACAACTACAATAATCACTAAAACATGGGATTAGACAAGTAGGATGGGATTCTCGAGATGTGATTGATTATAAGCTAATTTCACTATATGTGTAATTGAAGTTTATTAATAAAGTGTTGAATCACTGTGGGTAGGCTAGACTATAGGTGCAATATTTTTCTCTCGAACAACTATTACTGTTCATGCGAGTTCTCTCGAACCTCGACAAGTTTAACACTACAAAACAGCCCAAAACCTTAATTTATCTACTCTCTCGAGCTAGATAGGTAGGAATGAGTTAAGATTCACTCTCTCGAGCTAAACCCATAAAACCCACACACTACAATTATCAATCGATAACCTTGGTCTTAGAACCTCTCTTTCGAGCAAGCCCTAAACACTTGGCTTAAATTGTATTTGCAACTACAATTCATGAATTACTACTTAACTATCGATCAGACCCACATTAAAACAACATTTAAATCATTAAACAATAATATCCATAGGCTAATTAAGCAAATAATCACATATTTACACCCCCAAGAATTGGGGTTTTAGCCAAGCATCATAAAAGATAGAACTCAATACCAAAAACATTCTCCATGATCTGGGTATTGTAATACAAGTCTTTAAAATGATCCAATGTGCTAAAAATCAAAGACCCACTTCAAATCTACTTGAGAAACCCTTCCAAGTTGTTCTTCAATGGAGAAAAATACTCAAAAATGGAAGACAACTAAAACTGCACTTCAATAATAAAAACCAGGTCCCCTTTGAACTCTTTTAAAATTCAATTTATAGTTTCCCAAATTTCAGCTGCAAGGACCATTAGGTGAGGTAAGTCGAGCATCGCCGACCAGGGAGGCAAGGCGCCAATCGCTCCATTTCATCGCCGATCTTCCTTGGCTTCTGTGACTTTAGAAGATCCAGACTGTGTCGCTGATCCAGTCGATGGTCCGCTGAATGTCCAAATCCATCACCAAGTTGGCTTCTCCCCAGGGCTGGCAGTCTGAAACTTTAGGCGAACTGAAGAGCCACTCGGCGACTCGCCGAGTGGCTTTGGTAAATCTCAGCAGTTTGCTATCTTTAGTTTTTTTTTAAAATCTTTTTTGCTCCTTTTCGCCCGGTAGTGTCCTTGCCTTGCTCATTTTTCTTTCCTTGCTACAAATCAACATTTTAACATCAGTTCAGAGCATAAATTAAGTATTTGAGGACTATAAACTATCAAAACAAAGCCTTAAATGAGTCAAAATCTAGGACTCATCAACACCCCCAACTTAAACTTCTCTTTTCCTGAAGTAAAACTCAAGATCAATCAATTTAACAAGGATGTCTACAAACAGTGCTACTCAAGACTCAACACACATGCACACAAGAGGTTCGTACTTCACATGCAGTGTTCAATTGTGCAGTCTAAGTTTCAAATTGTGACTAAACATCATCAAATAAACCCAAGTTCACAATGCTTGCTTAAAATGCAAGTTCAAGCTCAACAACAACATTCGAATGCCCTCACACCAAAAAATGATTTCATGCTCTCACAAAGCTCATCAACTTTAAGAATTCAGAATCAAAAACAACTTTCATTCTCTCAAAAACCAACACATGGATGATCCTTCCCCATAGGCTTGCCTGTATTTTCCAATCAACAAGATAGTAAGCTCATTCAAGATCACAAAGGTCTTTTAGGGTTTGTAACGGGGTTTAGGGTATTGGTATGATCATTTAGGTTTAGTGACTACTACCTTCATGAAGCATGGCTTGCATCCCAATCTTTCACCTTTTCTTACAACACTTTTTGATTTTCAAAAATCACACCCCATTCTTTTAACCACAACTTGTTGGATACCCCATTTCCTTTGCTCATTTCATACACTTTATTTTCCACAACATTTTTCGTTTTCAATCACTTTCATCTTTCTTTCTTTTTTTTTTTTTTATATGGAGGGGTTTCTTCTTTTCCAAAAAGATCTTTCAAAAGGGGGAATTTTCTCAAACTTCTTGATTTTCCTCCTTTTTCACCACACCCCCAACTTAGCCTTTTGGCCTAATTTAGTTATTTATAACAACCAACGCCTTAGGAAGATTATAGGTGGGAAATAAAAGAGGTCACTTGTGCTCAAGGTTCTTACAAAGAATAAGATAGGCTCAAATGGTGCCAAGTTTGGTTCACACTCTCACAAGGTGGCACAAAGAGGTATAATGACAACATTGTCTCACTCTCTACAAATTGCCTAAGATCATCTCTATCATTCACTCACATTAGCCAATCGGACCAACGGGGCAAGTTCTAGGTATAAACAAGCATGCATTACAAGTCAATCTCACCACACATGGCATCCAACACAGTTATCAAAGCAAGACTTGACCATTTTTGCAAACGTGCAATGGTCATCACAAGAGTTATATTCAACAAATCGGATAGTCACAATAAGATGCTATGAGTTCACATATGACTTATGAAACTCATTTCGCCTCATCAGATTTGCACACACATGTCATTCAAACAAGAGCACTATTCAAGTCATCGGTATTGACCAAAACAGACACTCGAAATTGCAAGGGAACAACCACATTCACATAATAAGAGTTGGCAATTTTTTTTGAAATTGGTTCAAGACCATTTGCAATTCAAAAAAATGGACCAATATGGATTAGAAACCAAGATATAGATATATAAACCAAAAATCAGATCCAACATTTACAAAACCCAAAAACACAATATTCACAAAACAAAAATAGCCCAGAAGAGGTGGGTTTGGACATATCTCACCCCGCCAACAAAAATAGCAGTTGTCCTCAAACGCAAAGATATAATAAAAAAATAGTCTAATATAACAAATTGGGAGGAAAAGAGTCATCCTACCAGGTTAGGCCTGGGGTGAAGTCTGCATGTCATCAACTCCCTCTATTTGGGCATCAATGCCCGGCATGTTAAAAATCTTGGCTCCACTGGAGCCCACCATAAACATGTCCCTCAACAAGGCCTGCATAACTGTCTCCACCATGGCACTCTTTAAGTCTGCAAAATCATCGTACACAGCCTTCTCTCTAATACCAAGCTTCTCCTCATCTGTCTCAACCTCAGACTCGACAGCGGCATCATTAGACCTAGTATCATCTCCGTTCGTAGGAGCCGGAGGAACCTCAGAGCTGGACGGAATCACAACACCCAGCATATCAAGAATTTCCACAGTCCCAAACAACATCGACATATCTGTGGACTTCAGCTGGTCCACATCCTTCCTCAACCCAATAATATCGTCCTTCAAGGCCGTCAAAACATCAGCAAAACCCTGAATCTGCTCACATGCCTTAACTCTGATTGTAAGGGAATCCAAGGCCAACTTGTGGCCCTCAATCAACTCTCGGTGCTCCTTCATCTCAGCTCTAATCGGGGCTAAGGCAGCAGTAATCGCCCGCTCTATCAGCCCAGGCATAACATCCTTAACCTGAGAGGCACACACATCAGCAGAATGAGATAGATGTCCTATCTTGTAAAGCATAGCCTCAGTGATAGGGGTTCTGAAGGCAGCAACAACAATAGAACTAGTGGGAGGGGGTGCATCAAAAGTACTAGGGGACTCAGAAAAAAAAGGTCCAGATGTACTTGAAGGCACACTGGCCTGAGGAGGCATGATTGCCTTTATTGGCAATATATCAACGTCGACCTCTGGGGATGTATCCACCGGTGATGCCCTACTCCTTTCAACCTCATCTCACATGTACTCGACCTTAATACATCGGATGTTAATAGAAGAGGTGGGGTTACCTCTATATCAGTCTTCTCCACTCTAGGAATATGGGCCCGTCTGCATAGCTCGGTGATCAACACCGGAAATGTGAGTGAGGTATGGCTCTGTTTGGCCCTCATGGACATCTCTTGCTCGATCATTAACCCCAAATTCAACCTCTGCCTAGATATAATGGAACCAGATAAGATGCCTTTGGGTGGCGGAAGATGGACTCATTCTGGGATGGCATAATGGTGCTATTGATAAATCCATACCAATATCGAGCAGCTATGTTCATATCTTTCTTTTCGATAGAGGCACCTGCCTTAATCTATCTCGGGGTAGCATTAGAGAGGAGGGGTGCTGAAGTCTTCTTCTGGATCAAGTCTGGGTAACTATGCATGAAATCTCAGGAACATCCAAGTACAACATTTATATCAGAGTTGCTGCACTTCACCTTCCGACCTCAGACCGTCAGCTCATCCACCGACTTGAACATATTGGCCTTCTTCTTTCTTTTAGGGTCCAGCTCTCTGTATGTTGCATAAAACTCCCAGACCCAAGTAGGAATGTAAGGGCCCAGGGTTTTGTAAGAACCTCAAACTTATGGAACTTCAGAGTGTTTTGCACTTTCGGATATATGTCCACCACGTCATTTGTAAACAACCTCTTTTCTTCCAATATTGTCCTGAATCCATCGGCCTTTAGTCTGTTGAGAGACCGAAGAGAAAGACCCTGAACTGGTGAAGTCGGGACTGCTGTCTGTGCTGGGGCTGCAGCTAGAGGAGGAGGAGGAGGAGGAACTGGGATCCTACATAGATCATTCATCGATTTAGAGCGTAGCTCCATTATCCAGGCCTATAAAACTGGTCATCTTCTGGCTCGGTGATAGAGGCCGGAGAACCTTCCTCAGAAGACTGACTCTTACTGCCGAAGGTAGTGAGGTGTGTGGAGTCAACCCCCTCACTATCGGAGCTTTCCTCCGCAGGTGTCAACTCAACATGTGCCTTGCCCTTGCCTTTACTTTGTTTCAGAAGAAGTTTTGTAGATTTCACCCAGGAAGCAGCTACTTCCTCATTTATAATAATTTCTCGTGCCCGCTTTCGGTGCAGTATATCTCTACTAGCACCTTTTGGTCTAGCCATTCCTTTTATGTCGAAAGTTGAAGAGCTAGGAAGCAATGAATTCCCCAAAATACTCCCCGAGAAAAGGTCCCAAGTAAAATGAGAATGCAAAAAATCTAATATCGATTGTGAGAGTGTGGAAGTTGAAAAGTAAGAAAATGAAGAGAATTTGAATTTAAAACGGTTCGCCTCTTAAAAACTCTTTAGTTTGCGTGCCAGTCGGTGAAGTAAGTCGTGTTCGCCGACCTACTCGACGATGCGCCGAGTGGTAATTCAGCTCATCGAGTTTTACAGAACTTCCCAGCAATTTGGGGGTTCGAATGGCGGTCCAAATTGAGCTCACTGACCTATTCAGTAAGTCGGCGACTGAGCTTTTGGCCCGCCGAGTTTTACAGAATCCTCTCAAGATGGGTGGTTCAAACGACGGTCCAAATCGGGCATGCCGACCTATTCGGTGTGTCGCCGATTTGACTTTTAGCTCGCCTATTACTCCTTCTTCAACACTTTCAACTTTCCAACCTACAAAGTTGACACTCGTTATTCAAAAGCAAAATATAAAAACATCAAAACTTGGATTTCCTCTCAAGAAGTGCTTTATTTAACGTCGTGGCACAACGGAGATACCAATTCAAACTTCATTTTTGGGATTGACCATTGTGTCACTAGGCAACCCTCCTGTTGTCCTTGGATTCAAATGAGTCAAGATTTGACCCATTTGTGTCTCCGGATGTTTAATGGAGACTGAGTTAGAAGTCACCATCTAGTTGACAGTTGAGACGTCATCCTTCATCTCTTTCAATACTCTGTCTAACCCTTCCACTTTGTTGAGAATGCGTGAGAGCATATCTTCAGTGCAGAAATTCTCCAAGTCAACCTTTTGATCTTTGGGATTTTAACGCTCATGGGGAGGTACATATCTCTCCTTATCCCCATCTCTCTCCATCCAACTTGCATTGCACTCACGCCATTCCCTTTCACGGTCTCTCCAAACTTCATCATGATCTTTGTTCAAACCTTGGTTCCCACCCAGCCTTGGATAGCTCGAAAGAAAACCTCTACCTTGATTTGCAAGGAAGCTCACTTTCTCATTGTACAAAGCATCAAAATGCGCATCCTCGGGGGTCACCCCGCTAACACCAACAACATTCACCACTCTAGTACCACTACCTATGCCATTCTTCGACAAGAGATCCAAGTGGGTCATCATTTTAGCCATGTTCTGATCCCTCTCTTGATCCTTTTCAATTTGTTCTTCCGCCATCCTAAATGTCAAGAGAGATACCTGATCCTCTCTTGTATACCAAGCTCGTTTGATCTTGATCATGTTATCAAGCAACACAGAAGCAATCTCAAACGGTTGGTGCATAATGCCACCTTGGAGAAGTTGATTAGCCACTCTCTTGTTCACCTAATCTAGACTCCGATAGAAGTACTGTAGCAAGACGTTATTTTGGAGTCCATGAGTTGGGCATTGAACTAGTAATTTCTGAAACCGGAGCCAAGTCTCGTGGATCGGCTCACATCCAAGCGTCTGAAACCTTGGATATTATCTCTCAAAGACATCATACTCGAAGGAGGAAAGAACCTTGTGTAGAATGCTTCAGTCAATTCATCCCAAGTTGTGATTGAGTCCCTTGGGAGATCGGCTAACCATTTCGTAGCCTCTCCCATTAGTGAGAATAGGAACAACCTGAGTCTAACCGACTCTTGGGATACATTCTTGAACGAGAAAGGGCCACAAATGTCCACAAAGTTTCTAATGTGGTCGTGGGGGTCCTCCTGCGCTAAACCACCAAATAGCCCATTCATTTGCAAGAGTTGCAGCATTGTGCTCGTTACATGGAACACTCATTCCCCACGACCGGTGGTAGCCTGATTGCCCCAACACCACCCAAGTGTATGCAATTCACGTTGACCTCATTCACATCATTCAGATTTCCTATATCATCATTTAGGCCCAGTTGACTGGCATTGCTACCATTTACGCTCATTTCGTCACATGTTCCAAGGCAACAAACAACAACAAATAGTAAAAGTGGTCAACTATAACACAACAAAAATCACAAACCAACTTCAAAAAGAGAATTCAATAACAGCACTCCCCGGAAGTGGTGCCATTTTTGATAAATGCTCAACTACACATCATCCAATACTAGGTGTAAACGATTGTAATCTAGTATATAACCCAACGAAAGGTTTGGGGTCTAACCTACAGGGAGCGGTACCGTATCTAATTAAATTAGGAAGTAAATATGTGATTCTAATCGGTTATAGAAGTAGACATTGTTGAAATCAAACAAAATAAGCCAAAGGTTTGACAACGAATGTCAGATGGGGGGTTTTAGGTGTCAATTAACAACTACAATAATCACTATAACAGAGGATTAAACAAGTAGGACTGGATTCTCGGGATGTGATCGAATATAAGCTAATTTCACTATATGGGTAGTTGAAGTTTATTTATAAAGTGTTGAATCATTGTGGGTAGGCTAGACTATAGGTGCAATAGTTTTCTTTCGAACAACTATACGGTTCAGGCAAGTTCTCTCGAACCTCAACAAGCTTAACACTACAAAATAGCCCAAAACCTTAATTTATCTACTCTCTCAAGCTAGATACGTAGGAATGAGTTAAGATTCACTCTCTCGAGCTAAACCCATAACAAACCACACACTAAAATCATCAATCGATAGCCTTGGTTATAGAACCTCTCTCTCAAGCAAGCCCAAAACACTAAGCTAAAATTATATTTGCAACTACATTTCATAAATTAATACTCAGATATCGATCAAATCCACATTAAAACAACATTAAAATCATTAAACAACAATACCAATAAGTTAATTAAGAAAATAATCACATGATCACACCCCAAGAATTGGGGTTTTAGCCAAGAATCATAAAAAGATAGAAATCAATACCAAAAACATTCTCCATGATCGAGGTATTGTAATCCAATTCTTTAAAATGATCCAAAGTGCTAACAATTAAAGACCCGCTTCAAATCTACTTGATAAACCCTTCCAAATTGTTCTTCAATTGAGAAAAAAATACTCCAAAATGGAAGAAAATTAAAACTGGACTTCAATAATAAAAACCAGGTCCCCTTTGAACACTTTTAAAATTCAATTATAGTTTCCCAAATTTCAGCTGCAAGGACCATTAGGCGATGAAAGTCGAGCGTGGTAGACCAGGTCGGCGACGCGCCAATTGCTTCATCTCATCACCAGTCTTCCTTGTCTTTTAGTCCTCAAGGTTTTGTGACTTTAGGCAATCCAGAATGTGTCGCTGATCCAGGCGGCGGTCCACCGAATATCCAAATCCATCTCCAAGTTGGCTTCTCCCCAGGGCTGGCAATTTGGAAATTTAGGCGACCTAAAGTGCCACTTGGCGAGTCTCTAAGTGGATTTGGCGATTCTCAGCATTTTGCAATCTTCAGTTTTTTTCCCCATCTTTTTAGTTCATTTTCGCTCGGTAGTGTCCTTGCCCTGCTCCTTTTGCTTTCCTTTCTAAAAATCAACATTTTAACATCATCTTGGAGCATAAATTAGGCATTTGAGGACTATAAACTATCGAAACAAACCCCTAAATGAGTCAAAATCTAAGACTCATCATAGACCTCGAGGGATGCTTAACACCTTCCCCTTGACGTAACTTTAACCCTTACCCGATCTTTGATTCATTGACCTGTAGTTAAGTTAGTTAGGTTAGATAGGTGCCCTAACGCACCTTAATTCATTAAGTGATGACTCTTATTTTAAAATAGACCTTAAAGAGTAGTTAAGTTGTGCACAAAATCCATTTTGAGGAAAAATGGGGTGCGACATTGGTGCTTTTAGTGTTAAAAAGTCTGTCGTTACTTCTGTTCCAAAAGAAACTATATGTTTTAAGTGAATGAGTATGGATGTAGGTGTTTTCCATAGAATTTTTAACTTTGCTAGGGATGACAAAGGATAGACAAAAAAAAGTTCCAAATGTTATCTTTTAGGAGATGGTTTAGCATCAGATTTGTTTCGTTTCAATTTATTGGACCTTGGATCTGATGAAGCAAGCATGTAGCTCTATCCAATTGTCTTCCCAGCTTCGAATTTTATTTTCAATCCCAACATTCCAAGAGATGCCTTTATAAAATAGTAGAGAGATTCTTACAGGACTTTTCCAAATGTAGGAATCATAGGAATAAAATTTCATGTTGTGCATTTGACTTCAATTCGGGTATTTCTTGGTGAGAACTTTAGCCCATAGGTAATTTTTATTTTTTAGAAATCTCCAATTTAAGTTTGCTAAGAGGGCAAAAAAATTTCTCTTGTTTTTTGTATGCCTACTCCTCTATACTTTATAGGGGACGTTACTAGTTCCCAGTTTGCCTGATGGAGTTTTATTTTATCCGGTGTGGATCCTCAAAGGAAGTTTCTTTCTATTCGATCGATATGTTTGCGTGTTGATTGGGGTAGAAGATTGCATTACATTGCATAGGTAGGGATGGTTGCTAACACTGATTTTGGTAGAGTAATTCTTCCTGCTAGTGTTAGAAGACGGGATTTCCAACCACGAAGCTTATTATTCATGTGGTCTATGATGTATTGGTAGTCAGAACTCTTAGGATGATGATTAGTGATATGGATTCCAAGGTATTTACCTACTTTATCTCTATGACTGATGTTTAGAGTAGAAGATAGGATGTTTCTTTCTTCCTAGCTAAAATTTACAGAGAAGATAATACATAATTTGTTAAAATTTATTTTTTGTCCAGATTGATTCGAAAGTGTATTAAAATTGTGGATAAATGTAGTAGCATTTGTGGTGTCCGCTTTGACTAAGAGGATAATGTCATTTGTGAATAGAAGATGAGAGATAGGGGTACCTATTCTATCGATTTTAACTGGCTGCCAAAGGTGTTTTTTGATGGCATAGTTTATAAGCCTATATAGAGACTCCATGCATATAATGAATATGTAAGGTGATAAGGGGTCTCCTTGCCTAATGCCTCTAGTAGGGAGGAAGTAATTCGTAGGCCTTCCATTAACAAGTATAGAGATAGATGAGGTCGATATACAAGACATGATGAGATCGATTATATTTTTTTGGAAACTTAAGAATTGTAAGGAATTGCTTGATAAACGACCATTCTAATCTATTGAAAGCTTTCTCTAGATCAATTTTTAGAAGTATTTTACCAAATTTCCCTTTCGCTTTTTGAAAGGAATCAATTGCTTCTTGAACAATAATGGTGTTATCCACGGCTCGTCTACCCGGGATGAAGCTTCATTGTTGGGAACTAATGATGTTGTCTAGGTAAGGCCTGATTCTATTTACAATAATTTTTGTAATGGTTTAGTAAACCGTTTTACAAAGGCTAATGGGTCTATAATGGTTGATCTGTTCGAGGTTCTTAATTTTTGAAATTAAGCAGATAAATGTTTATGTATTTCAGTAGGTATAGAGCTAGAGCTAAAAGCCTTCATTCAAGTGTTTATTACTGCCTCTGTGTCGTTTCGATACTTTTGGAAAAACATTGGATGAAGACCATCAGGACCCGGAGATTTTAGAGGTTTGAAGGAGAAGATAACATTTTTGATTTGTTTTTTATCTAGTGGCCTACCTATGTTATCTTTGTCCTCTAGATTGAGTGCATTTCCACATACGACAGGCTTATGTAAATTACTTTAATTTAGGTTGGTTGTGTAGATGTTTTGAAAGTTTTGGGTAATGATATTGAGGATGGAGTTAGGCTCAAAAGTCCAGTACCCAACCGAGTCGTTTAGTCCTAAGATTCTGTTTCTTCGTCTTATGTTAGTAGTGGTGGTGTGGAAGAATTTAGTAATTGCATCTCCCTAATTTAATCATTGGACTCTATATTTTATTTTTTAATAATCCTCTTTTCTTTTTAGAATTTTATTAAAGTCATTAATGAGCTTGATTTCCAGATTCCAATGAAAAGAATTTTTGAAGGATTCATCTATTTTTTGGAGTTTATTAAAATTATAATCTGTTGTAAAATGGATGTCCACACAATATACTCTGTGTTCAAGTAAAATACTTTGTGTCCAAGTAAACTTTGTGGCCAAGTTACTTTGTGCCCAAGTTTTATAACCTCTATATATCCCCTCTTATAATATGAAACAACAACAAGAAGTAAAAAACATTCAATAATAAAGGAAAGTTACTTCTACTATTACTTTGTCACTCTATCTCTACTCTTCTTAATTTCAATTTATTATCTTCATTTTATAACACGTTATCAGCACGAGTCTCTGATATATCTCAAAATATACACGAGATGAGTAGCAAAATTTGAGAGATCTTTCAGTATGGTAAGTATCGGGTATGTATTTTACCAATCATTAAATTATGAGCAAATTTTATGTCACAATATTACCTTTCCGTATCTCTTTTTTGAATCTAACATATTTGATAACAAGAGTTCTTAAAAAGTTGTTTGGAACTTACTAGTACTATGCAAAAGATGTTTATGCTTGCATTATTGTCGGTGTAGTTGTTATATCTTAGTGTAAATAAATCTTTGTATGGTATGAACTTTGATTTCAGTGAGTTTTAATATATATAATTAACTGAAATAAGCTTTTTAGTTAGCAATAGCTATAAAATATTCACTTTCAAATTTGTGATTTACTTTCACTCTCTTTAAAGGTATATTCCCTCTTCATACTTTATTTTGGCTCAACTAAACAAAATTAATAATAGTAATAATAATAAAATTATTTTATTGTTTGATCTTTGGTTCTTACTTTAATTAATTTATAAAAGATAAAGTGAGATTATTGACATGTTATGTGCAAATATGGGAATATATATATGTATTGTCATTATAAAATATTCATCTACACATGTTTAAAACTTCATTTCTAACATGAAGGCATCAATTCACTAATTCGAAAATAGTTCAACACCTTAGAAAGATTTCATTTCATTTGTTACTATGTTTCAGAAAGGATTAGCATAGTGAGTTTTCTTTCCATTAGAAATATGCATTTGAATGATTTCTAATCTTGAAAAGTTAGAAGGATTTTGTTATTATGAATTATTATGTCAAATTTTAAGTAATAATCTTTACAATTCCAAATGAGGTTGGATATATCTTGAATCATAAAATAAGATAAAATATATATTATGAACCAAACAATTATCCTCATAAGTTGAATTTAATTTGAGATATCATATAATTTATTGTGATGATTAGTATTTACCTTTAGTTGTTTTATCTTTGAATTACAATTTAAGAAAGAATTTTTTTTAATTGGCAATTAGTGAAGTTAAATGTTGGAATGAATTTGTTAGTGTTCCAATAAGTGATTTATTCATAAAAACTTTCAAATTGAATAATGATACTCATAGCTACTTGCGAGGACCAATTCTAAAAGGTAATAATTTATATATGATCTTTTGAAGTGTTTTTATGAATAAATTTATTTGTGCTATTAATAGCAAAGTGACAATGTGTTAAAGGTTCAAGAATGAATTTTATTTTGGACTATATATAATGTAATTTATTGAGGTAAGACGGTGGATTCAAATTTCATCGCACCAAAGAGGTAAGATATCGATTAAAATCTCGATGCACCATGATGATAAGATTTTGGGTTCAAGTCCCATCATATTTTAGCCTAACACGCATTTATATGGATAAGACATTGGGTTAGAGTTCCAATGCAATATATTGATGATATAATGATGACTGAGCAAATCGATATGATTTTGATTAAAAAAAATGTGAAGCTTGTCCCATTGAATATTCTTTGAAGTAAATGTGATAGCAATATATTAGAAGTCTGAAAGATGACAAGATAATTTATGATTAAACATATGAATATGTACATGAAGGAACAAATTTATAATAGTCATCACTGTGATATTAATTCTACCTTTATTCATTTTTGTGTAATGCAAAGAACACAAAGTAAATTACGTTACAAAGAGATTAATTTTTCCGTTTCAATACATAAGAAGAATTTATGTAGAATGTGATGTAATGGCTTTTAATGCCATTAACATTCAATATGCGTAATACAAATTAATTCTTCACTTTGAAACTCCTCTTTGGCAAATCCTATATAAGCATGACCTTTGTGAACATTACCAAATAACCAACAAAAAGAAACGAAAAACATTTTCCTTCTTTCTTCTTATTCTTAGAATATTTTAGGGCAATTGGTTTTGAGCAACCTCCAAACTCTCAGCCACGAGTGCACGTGTTTGAGAGTAACTGGAACCTTGGGGAGCGACCAGCTACTACGACTTGCATCGGAGTCGAGCCAAAATCGCTTTCAAGGCAATGGCTTGCCACGACACAGTGTTTGTGATAAGTTATTTATTACTTTATAATCCCAATCTAATATCAATATTGTAGTATTTTTCCCAACAATTTGAAAGCGACTTTACTAACATACAATATTAATAAATGACTATTTCTTTGAACAAAACTTTTTCCGATTTGTCAAAACTTGAGCCTTTGGATGGAAATAATTTTAAACGATGGTCACAAAAACTTTTAATTTTCTTTGAACAATTAAAATTTGATTATGTTTTATTTGACGAACCTTCTATGAATGGTTCTAATACTACTATTGATTCTAGCAATGTTATGGTTGTTGATGATGTTGCTAAAAAGAAGTTTGAAAAGGATAACAGAACTGTGATAGGTCACTTGCTAAATCATATGACTAATCCTTTATTTGATTTATTTGTTACTTATAATACTGCCAAAGAAATATGGGATAGTTTGGAAAAGAAATATGGTGTTGATGATGCAGGAAAGAAAAAATATGTTGTCGTTCAGTGGATTAAATTCCAAATGGTTGATAATAAGCCAATAATGGAACAAGTTCATGAATATGAGAACTTGACTGTTGACGTTCTCAACGAGGACATGAAGATGTGTGAGATATTTCAAGCTAATGTTCTGCTTGAAAAATTCCCACCATCTTGGAGTGATTATAGAAATCAATTAAAACATATGGAAAAGAATTTAACTCTGCAAGAACTTATCAGTCATATGAGGACTGAAGAGGTGAACCGTCTCAAAGATAAGATGGAAACACTTTCTCTTAATTCATCTCAAGCTAATCTTGTTGAATCTTCTGGTACTGTTGTGAAAGGCAGGTTCAAAGGCAAACAGAAGAAAGTCTTGAAAAATGTGTTGGGTTCTGAAGGGTGATTAGGGCGTCATGCGGAAGCTTATAATTTGCAAATCATATGGTTGATAAATCAGATAACAAAAACTTATACTAAAAATCAAAATATTATTATATCAAAACTAATATAAAGAAAAACATTGAAACTTTAGAGAGAATAAATCTCCCCATAAACAAGACTCTTAAACGACTACATTGTGGATTCTATTGTTTTTTGTGTTAGAAGAAACAAACCTATATTTATAGAGTCCTAAAACCTTTCCTACTAGAAAAGGAGTCCTAAAAGGAGAGAATAAACCAAATATGAAAGAATATTATATTTTCCTTTCAAGA
>JAJOOH010010947.1:0-20909 GCA_029582605.1 Solanum gracilifrons | reverse complement strand
TATATATATATTGTTCTGAAGTAGAGTTAGAATAGAAGTAGTATGCCTTGTATCCTAACTCTAATCCTATTCTAACTCTAATGTATCTCCTTAGATTTGTAGTTGTACTAGGATTCTACTTGTGGCCTTTATTATCAAGAAATAATATCCTCCCTTCTCTTTGGTTGTGTGTTTTCTTCATGGTATCAGAGCATTAACACACACAAACCTACGCTGCATCAAACTTGTTAAAGAACCAATGGCTTCTCTTCACTGCCAGCCTCTTTGTCCCTCTCAGCTTCTTCATAGCACCATTTTACGGTTGTGTGTCCTATCAAACTTAAACCTACCAATTACCTTATATGGAGAACAAAAATTCTACAACTTATGCAAGTAATGAAGGTGACTAAGTTGGTCCAAGAAAAGAAATCTCATGGAGTTGAAACTCCACCCAAAGATAAGAATGGAAAGGCAGTTGATGGACAGGAGAAAGCTTCCGACAGTAATTTGGATGAGCAAGATGTTCTGCTAAGAACCTGGATCTCAAGAACTATGAGTGAAGAGAGCATGTATCTCATTGTGGGCTGCTCAACATCCAAGGAGATGTGGGAATGATAAGAGGAAGCCTACCTTCAAGCAACAAAAGATAAAGAGTTACAACTTAAGCAACAACTGCAGAACATTAAGTTAGGAACCAAGAAACTTGATGAGTACTTGAAAGAATTCAAAGGCATATGTGATGGACTTGTTACCATACACAAGCCAGTTGATGAAGACAACAAAGTCATTAACTTTGCCCGAGGACTAGGTGATGAGTCCACAAATTGGACTAAATTAAGGTTTTATTTTAATAGAAATAGTGTCCTCAAATGCTTATTTATTCTAAATATCTGATGAAAACACTTAAGATTCAAGTATTTGAAGTTTTAGTTGAAGAATGGACACTTAGGCACAAAAAGGAACAAAACGGCTGAAAAGAACGAACAAGTTAAAGCCTGAGCATCGCCAAGCACACTTGGCGGTTGGCCGAAGGGACGCACTCCGCCCTTTGTTCCAGTACGCGAAGCCCTAAAAGAGCAGGATCAAAAAGGCGATGAAAGGAGCAGTCAGTGTTTCGCCGAATAGTTTCGCGAAGCAGTACTATGTCGCCCAATAACACAAAGCACGGCAATGCTGAAGGCTAGTGCAAGAAGGCACTGAACTACACCAAACGGCGAATCGCTAAGTAAATCGGCAATTCCGACTAACCTCGCCGAGCGATCTGCCAGCACTATTTTCTGAAGTTTATAAATACTAAACTCTTTATTAATTTTAGGTTAGTCGAACCATTATTAGAATTTTCACAATAGAATACTACTTTTTTCTCTAAGCTTGAGAGGGTTTTGGAGACTTGAAGGAAAGAGGGTTTTCATCTTCAAGATTTGGAGTTGGGTCTCTTGGATTCTTCATTCTTGGCTTGTATCAAGACTTAAATCTTCATACCCATTTGAATGCAAACTCATTTAGGTATAAATTTTTATCTCTTGATGTGTGGCTAAAAACCCCAATTCGTTGGGGTGTGATTTAGCGAATATGGGTTAAGATATTTGTTGGGTCTTGCTTGCTGATAGTTTATTTGTAGTTTAAATGTGATTTCACCTAGTGGTTGTGGTTTAATTTAATGTATTTGTAGTTGCAAATACAAAACCACCCATGTGTTTTCGGTTTGCTAGAGAGAGAGAGGTCGCAAAACCAAGACCGATAGACTGATGGCCTAAGGAGTGGGTCGACATGAAGTTCAGCCCGAGAGGGTGAGCCCTAGTCCCATATCCTAACACTCATCTCGAGAGACTGAGTGGGGTAAGGTGTAGGTTGGCCTTCATGCGGCAAGTGGGTGTCCGAAAGGAACCCATTTGAAACGGGGTAAGTTGCTCGAGAGAGAACTTATTTCCACATAAAGTTTAGCCTAGCCACTATTACTCTATAAATTTTCTATTGAAAGCATTTACCCAATAACTTAGATTAACCCGTATTCCGGTCACATCCCAAGAATTCCCCTCTCATTGCTTTGATTTCTTGTTGATTTTGTTGATTTTAGCTTACTTGTGGCGAAACCCCCATTTGTTAATTGACACGTTTTTGTCACCCCCTTAATTTACTATGTTTTTACTTGTTAATTTCTTCAGCTATGACTAGTTAGAACTAAGTTTTATTTTTCTATTAATTCTCAAAACCACTCACTTGGGACAAGACCCCAACCCTTGGTTGGATTACTATATTATCAACGATCGTAGACACTCGTACAGTAGGTTAGTGTCGTTGGTCACGATAAGCATCAAAATGGTGTCGCTACTGGGGAGTGGTGTTATTTGAGAGTTTTTAGTTTAATAGAGTTTTTGTTCTTATTGGTGGTAGTTTACTAATTTAATTTTTAGTTTTGTTCTGTTGATTGTGTAAATATTTCAGAAAGCATGAGTGTTAACGGTAGTAACGGGAGCTAGGTGGGCCATCAGGACGACATCGGCAACCTCAACAATGTCCAAGAGCCCAACATCAATGATCCACATCTCATGGGAGGTGTTGGAGCCATCCATCTACCTCCAGTAGAGGGAAATGCGGTGTTCCACATAACAAGCACCATGTTGCAACTTTTGCAACTAAAGGGACTCTTCAGTGGATTAGCTCATGAAAACCCACATGAGCATCTTCAAAACTTCGTAGATGTGTGTGGACCTTTCTCATTCAAGAATATCTCTCAGGAATTAGTTCGATTAAGACTATTCCATTTCTCAGTGATGGGGGAGGAGTTCAAGTGGCTAGCTGAGTTGCCACGTAACTTGATCACTTCGTGGGAGGAGTTGGTCACCGCATTTAATGTGCTATTATTCCCTCCCTCGAAGATGATGACTATTCGGGATAGCATCCAAAGCTTTAAGCGTCTGAATGGAGAGCCTCTGCACGAAACTTGGCTCCGGTTTAAAAAATTGGTGCTACAATGCCCAACCCATGGTCTACCTGATAATGTGCTCCTTCAATACTTATACCGGAGTCTAGACTCGGTAAACAAAGGTGTAGCTGATCAACTCTCGCTCGGAGGCTTAATGCAACAACCATATGCAGTAGCAGCACAACTACTCGATGGCATGACAACCATTAACAGGGCGTGGTACACCCGTGAAGTCTAGGTTTCACCGGTCACATTTCAGCTATCTAAGGAGCAGATTGAAAAAGACAATGAGAGAGACCAAAACATGGCCAATATAATGACGCAACTTGACATTTTATCCAAAAATGTCATGGGGGTTGGTGTCGTGGTGTCAATGTTGTGGGAGTCGGGGGTGCGAATCCTGAGGAAATGAAATTTGAAGCCATGTATGACGAGGAAGTAAATTTCCTAGCAAACCAAGGCGGGGGCTATCGTTCAAACTACCCAAGGCTGGGTGGTAACCAAGATGGGTTAGAGACGACGGCTGGAAAGATCGAGATCGTGAATGGAGGGACTGTAATCCAAATTGGAAGGATGGGGAGAAGGATAGATATGTGCCTCCCCACGAGCGTCAGAAGCTCAAAGATTCGGAAGGTGGTAGGTCCGAGGATATGCTCTCGCGTATCCTAAACAAAGTTGAAGGGTCATAAAAAATGCTAAAAGGCATGAAAAAAGACGTGTCGACCCTCAGCCAGACTGTCACCTCTCATTCAGTTTCAATCAAGCAGTTAGAGACCCAAATAGGTCATATCTCATCTCATCTCAATTCGAGATAACAAGGGGGTTTGCCTAGTGATACTATGGCTAACCCCAAGAGTAAGGTCTGAAGGTGAACTTGCGTCGTGCCAGGATGTTAACTAAGGCGTTGTGAGGGAGGCAACCCAAAACCATTTAAGTGTTTCCTAATTACTAGTAGAATAATGGTGTGTTGTTTGTACAAGTTAAAGTAAGGGAGGTGATTGAAATATTATATGAAGGCAAGCAACAGTTCAAGTTGGCGGATCGCCGACAAGATCGGGGAACATGATTCTTTTCTCCGTTTGACTCAAGGCATTGTTAGCTTGGATCCTGTAAAACTCGGCAGTCTGTAGAAAATTAGTGGCGCATCGCCAACAATGTCGGCGATCTCGATATAGAATGTCGTTGGAATCCTCACACGAGTTACAGATCCAGTTACATTTTGTGAAGAAACTAAACACTTAGCGCTTCGCCGAGTGAATGGGCGAACTTGTCTCACATCGCCGAATGGGCGGAAACTGGACGGTTTTTGCAAAACACATGTTTAAAAGTTCTATTTCATTCACTTTCTCTCACTTCTTCGTCCTATCAAACTCACACCTGCACTCCAACCTTATATTTCTTGTACTTTTAGAGTATTTTAGTGGTTGAATTATGCTCAGAGTTGGATTGCATTGCTGCTTAGCACTTCATTAGTATTTATTCGGCATCAAAGGTTGGTAACTCGAACCTCGCATTTAAGATATTAACATTGTACTCATTTGCATAATTCTGTTGGCATTGATTAAATCACTGTTGAGTCTCTGAGTTACTGGGATTGCATATATTGTTGATTATGATTCGGTAGTTGTCACATGATTTGAGGGACACCCATTCAACTGTGCTTCGAGTTAAATTTTTACGCGGGGAAAATGTGAAACTTATATGGGTCTTCGTTGAAATTGACTTATTTAAGCCTAAACATGCATTATATGGGTTGCAGGGTGAAATTTGAGAATAAATGGGTTGAAAATAGAAACGTTTAGCTGTTCGACGAGATGAACAAAACTCACCGAATTGCTCGGCGGTTCACCTAATGTCCTCATTTCGCCTTTGACTAGATGTTATAAGTATCGATTGATCTATGCCTTTAGACGGTCAGCCTAAATCGCAAACAGAACTTGGTGACTCGCCGAAAGACCCTCTATTCGCCCTTTATCTGCGCCCTTGTACCATTTGTACATCACTTTCAGCGAATAGCCTGGCTAGATAAGCACTTCGCCAACTAGTTTGGCGAAGCAATTCCGCACTTGGAACCCTCCCTTCTCCTGTTTAAATTAGTGTCTAACTTGTATTCGAAGTCTTTGCAGAAATGGCTAGACCAAAAGTCGCAGGGAAAAATGAACCACCCCGGAACATAAGAGCACGTGAGATTAAAGAAGATGAAAAGAAAGCAGAGCTAGCTAGACAAAGGAAATATACCAAGGAAGATAAAGCCAGAAGGAGGATTTCTATTGATCCCACCATTTCTCCGTGGAGACACTGATTCTACACAGCTATAGATTCCTTTTTGGCGGCTCATGATGTGGATAGAATGGGTGAGGCTAACACCACTGCAGAATCTAAGGCAAATGAAAACAATGCAAACCAGAATGGAAACACTTCGGAAGCTATTGTTTTATATCAAGCTGATGCATCAAACACCAATGCACAGGCAGATGAAGCGAATGCATAAACAGGACCCCATTCTTTACCTTCCGCTCTGAGTATCTTTATTCTTACTGCTGAATATTTTATTATTTGCATCTGAGGCCAAATTGTTTTATTTGTGGTGGGGTAAGGCCCACCTTTCGTGTGCTATTTGATATTCGTATTTTGTGACTATATTTGGGTTGTTCTGCTTTTAAATTGTATTAATACTGCTTTCTGTGAATGTTTGAGCTTAAGGCTCCGCTTATTTTTAATTGCAAAATGATTTTGACCCTTCCGAAAAATTTTGAATTTTTCGCACATTTCTGCCACCTCTCATGTGTTAAATGTGGTTGTTCTTTTGCAAAAATTTGAGTCTCGGTTTTGATCAATACCGATGACTTAAATAGTGCTTACAATCGAATGAACATGAATGTACGGCTACGATGAGGCCAAATGAAGTTGCATAGACAATATGTGAACTCTTTGCATCTCGTTGTGATTAGCCATTTATCAAATTGATTCTCTTGTCACGACCGTTGCACACTAGCAAAAGTGTGTGGTATTGTTTGAATCAAGTGTCGATGCCTTGTGTGATGAGCTTACTTTGAACTTTGCATGAATAAACCGAGAATTTGCCCTGTTAGTATGATTGATTTAGTAAGGTGTGCTCTTGAAATGATCTGAGGCAACTTTTGAAGAGTGTGAGCCAAATTTGACATATACATCTTTTGTGGCCTACCGTGAGCGTGTGAAACTCTCTTGAACACCCTTTGAGCCTTACATTTCTTTGGAAGAACCTTGATGCACCCTAGACCTTACTTGACCCACTACCTATAATCATCTTGATTTGTGGTTTAGCAAATAGCTAACTTAGGCCAAAAGCCTAAGTTTGGGGTGTGGTGAAAAGGAAAATGAGAAGTCAAGACGTGCAAGAAAAGTCTCATTTAACTCATGGTGTTGCAGAACAATGGAAACCCTTCAAAATCAAAAAAAAAAGTTATGGAATAAAGTACAAAATAAATCGGGCTTCCAAAGCAATCCATGGAGGTGAATAAAAAGATGACTTAGAAGCACTAGAAAAATAATTTATAAAGAAAAAGAAGGGAATGCCTTGAGAACACCACATCCCACGAGGATGAAAAGTCACTGAGCCTAAATGACCGTACATTTGCACTCAGCCCCATTACAAGCCTTAGAAAGACCTTTTTGATCTTAAGTGAGCCGAACTGAAGATCAATTGGAAAATAAGGGCAAGCCTATGGGTGGAAACATGCATTGTGTTCCTCTTTTTGAGTGTGAGTGTTGCATCTGATTCCTGATCTTGAATTGATTAACCTTTGTGTATGAATATGGAATCAATCTTTAAGTGAGGGCATTTAGATACTTTTTGTTGAGCTTGAACTTGCACAAGTAGCAAGTATTGCGAGCATGAGAATCTTTGGTATTGGTGTGTCACAATTTGAATCTTTGAGTGCACAATTGATCTTTGCATGAGTAATTTGAGTCTTGTTGTATATGTTCATGATTTAGTCTTGTGTAGCACTATTTGAGACACCTTTTTGAATGGCTGAACTTAAGTTTGCTTGAGGACAAGCAAAAGTTTAAGTTGGGGGTGTTGATGAGTCCACAAATTGGGCTCATTTAGGGCTTTATTTTAATAAAAATAGTGTCCTCAAATGCTTATTTATTTTAAATATCTGATAAAAACACTTAGCTTTGAGGTATTTGAAGTTTTAGTGGAAGCATGGACACTTAGGCGCAAAAAGGAACAAAATGGCTGAAAAGAACGAAGAAGTTGAAGCCTGAGCATCGCCAAGCACGCTTGGCGATTCGGCGAAGGGACACACTCCACCCTTTGTTCCAGTACGCGAAGCCCTGAAAGAGCAGAATAAAAAAGGCGATGAAAGAAGCAGTCGGTGTTTTATCGAATAGTTCCACGAAGCAGTACTATGTTGCCCGATGACACAGAACACGACGATGTTGAAGGCTAGTGCAAGAAGGCGATAAACTACACCAAACGGCTAATCGCCGAGTTAATCGGTGATTCCGATTAACCTCACCGAGCGATCCGCCAGCACTATTTTCTGAAGTTTATAAATACTAAACTCTTTATTAATTTTAGGTGAGTCGAACCATTATTAGAATTTTCACAATAGAATACTACTTTTTGCTCTAAACTTGAAAGGGTTTTGGAGACTTGAAGGAGAAGAGGGTTTTCATCTTCAAGATTTGGAGTTGGGTCTCTTGGATTCTTCATTCTTGGCCTATAACAAGACTTAAATCTTCATACCCATTTGAATGCAAACTCATTTAGGTATAAATTTCTATCTCTTAATGTGTGGCTAAAAACCCCAATTCTTGGGGTGTGATTTAGCGAATATGGGTTAAGATATTTGTTGGGTCTTCCTTGCTGATAGTTTATTTGTAGTTTAATTGTGATTTCACCTGGTGGTTGTGGTTTAATTTAACGGGTTTGTAGTTGCAAATACAAAACCACACATGTGTTTTTGACTTGCTCGAGAGAGAAAGGTCGCAAAACCAAGACCGTTAAACTGATGGCCTAAGGTGTGGGTCAACATGAGGTTCAGCCTGAGAGGGTGAGCCGTAGTCCCATATCCTAACACTCAGCTTGAGAGAGTGAGTGGGGCAAGGCGTAGGCTGGCCTTCATACGGCAACTGGGTGTCCGAGAAGAACCAATTTGAAACGGGGTAAGTTGCTCGAGAGAGAACTTATTTCCACATAAAGCTTAGCCTAGTCACTATTACTCTATAAATTTTCTATTAAAAGCATGTACCAATAAACTTAGATTAACCCGTATTCTGGTCACATCCCAAGAATCCCCCTCTCATTGCTTTGATTTCTTGTTGATTTTGTTGATTTTAGCTTTCTTGTGACGAAACCCCTATTTGTTAATTGACACTTTTGTGTCACCACCTTAATATACTATGTTTTTACTCGTTAATGTCTTTAGCTATGACTAGTTAGAACTAAGTTTTATTTTTCTATTAATTCTCAAAACCACTCCCTTGGGACACGACCCCAACCCTTGGTTGGGTTACTATATTATCGACGATCGTAGACACTCGTACTGTAGGTTAGTATCGTTGGTCACGATAAGCATCACTAGGTCCAAAGTACAGGACATTTAGGATCGTTATATTGGGAAAGCCCCCCTATCCTACCTTTAATCAATTTGGCAATGCTCTTAGGAGTTTTGACATGAGAGAAGAATAGGAAGAGGTACCCCAACAAGACTATAACATGGCCTTTACTTCACAGAGAGGTAGGGGTCGAGAGATTTACATTCACAGGAGAGGTAACTCTAGTTTTAACTCAAGAGAAAGAGGATTCAGGGTTGCTGGGCAGTCGAATAATAATCAAAACACTCATAATATGAAGACTACAAACACTGAGAAAGTAAAACCCACACCTACTCTATGTCAAATATGTGGTAGAAATAATCACACTGCTTTGAAGTGCTTCTATAGGTGGGATTACTCTTATCAAGCTGAAGATGATCTTTTGCAGGACCTATCTACTATGAACATGATGTTGGATATATAGCAAGAGTTAATGGGAAATGGAGGGAAGATGAAAAGAGAGGAACTTGAAAAGTTGGGAACTTGAAAAGTCCTCTTATGCTTTAGTAAAAAGGCATTTCTCCCTCATCGGTGGTGGAAAGAAAAATAGAAGAGTTTAAATATAGAAACACTTCTATTAATTGTTAAAAGGGATGGAAAGAGGGACTCCCCCTCGCGCCGTCGTCGTCGTAGCTCGCTCGGCTCGGCATTGGCTTTGGCTTTGCAAAATGATCGATCGAGAGATTATTTCTGGACAAAGTTTTGTTCTAATTATTTAATTAAATAAATAAAATTAAATGCCAAAACGTTTCAATTAATTAGTTAACTAACCGAAACGTTTCGACCTGAGTCGGATCCGCGTGACCCATTTTATTTAAATTACTTTCCCGTTTTATTTGAATTTCCCGCTATTGGAGATGAATGTTCTGAAAGGTTGCAACTTTCAGGAACAGCCATGACCGTTTGAAAGGTTGCAAACTTTCTGAAATGGTCGTGTGGTTTCTGAAAGGTTGCAACCTTTCAGAACCAGTTCATCTTGGATATAAATACCAGTTATTCTTCAGACTTTTAACTTATGAAAATTTCTGATTTCTTCTTCTTCTTCTGCACAAATATTTTTCGTGTACTTTACTGCCGCTGAGTGGCTCGCTGACACCAGTTTTGGGTATCAATACACTGGTGATTGAGATCATGCTATCCTGGAAGGACATAATCCAAATCAAACCTCGGATACTAGAGGAGAATAATTTCCTTAAGGGGACACTATGCATTCAGTGGGCTTGATCTTTTTTCGTTCTGTTTTTTCCAGATTTTGGTATGTTTTACAGGTTTTAGTTTTTGTGAATTAATTTCTATTCTTCTGTTTTTTCACTGGTTCATTGAACTTTGGTAACCTCTTGTTTCTGCAAAGTTTGTTTAAACCAGTGGTACTGTTTCAGACACAGATTGGGCAACAATCTTAAGGAAATTATTTATTTTTATTTTAATCTGTATTTCTGGTGGAGACAAAAACCTTCGTGGTTTTATACTCCTATTAAGCTTGCAATTTAAGTTATTGCTTACTGAGTCATTTGTATCAATTTCTGTTTGTTACAGATTTTGAAATGGCAAATGATAATGTTACGGTGGTTGTTGTTGCACCAACCCGAACTGCTGTACCACCAGCAAAGAAACTAAGAAAATTATCTGGTGTGGATTTCAAAGAATGGCAGCAATAAGTATTTTTCTGGCTTACCACTCTTGGTCTGTAAAAATTTACCAATGAAGTAATTGCGGTGCCTACTGCTGAAATACCAGACAGAGAAAAATTCATGATTATTGAAGTATGGAAACATGCAGACTTCCTATGTAAGGGCTACATTTTGAGTGCTTTAGAGGATGACTTATATAATGTCTATAGTGCAATGACAACTTCGAAAGAATCGTGGGATGCACTTGAGAAGAAATATAAGACAGAAGATGCATGCTTGAAAAAGTTTGTGGTCGTAAAGTTTTTAGACTATAAAATGTCAGTTAGTAAAACTGTTGGATCACAAGTGCAAGAACTTCAACTTATTTTCCATGATCTGATTGCTGAGGATATGGTAGTAAATAAAGTTTTTCAAGTGGCTGCAATGATCGGGAAGTTACCTCCTTAGTGGAACGACTTCAAGAATTATCTAAAGAACAAACGTGAGGAAATAAAGCTTGAAGATCTTGTGATTCGGCTTAAGATTGAGAAAGATAACAAGACTGCCGAAAAGAAGTCTCGTAAGAGTTCGACAATAATTGGAGTTAATATTATTGAAGAAGCTCCTACCAAAGGCAAAAAGATAAAGAAGTCCAACGGATAGAAGTCAGAACAGGCCAAGAAGAAATTCAAGGGAAATTGTTACAACTGTGTTAAGGTTGGTCACAAGTCTTCTGACTGTCGTGCTCCAAGATAGGACAAAGACAAAGGCAAAAGTCAAGCAAACATCGTAGAAGAGATGGAAGACACAGATGACCTCTGTGCAATGATTTCGGAGTGCAACTTAGTTGGAAATCCCAAGGAGTGGTTTCTCGACTCAGGTGACACTTGACATATTTTCTCTGCGAAAGAAGCCTTTGCAACGTACACTCCTGCTGAGTTCGATGAAGATCTGTTCATGGGAACACAGCAACAGCAAGGATTGTAGGAACTGGGAAAGTAATGTTCAAAATGACATCCGGCAAGGTGTTGACTCTGAATAACATTATGCACGTTCCTACTATTAGGAAGAATTTAGTTTCTGCTACACTACTCGTTAAGAACAGGTTTAAGTGTGTCCTAGTTAGTGACAAAGTTGTAATAATAAAGAATGAGATGTTCTTAGGATAAGGCTACCTCACTGAGGGGCTCTTCAAACTGAATGTAATGGTTGTTGACAGTATTAATAAGAACTTTGCTTCTGTTTACTTATTGGAATCAAATGATTTATGGCATGCTAGTTTGGGACTTGTAAATTACAAAGCCTTGAGAAAATTGATCACTTTAGAAGTATTGCCTGATTTCAAATGTGATAAATCGAAATGTGAAATTTGTGTGGAAAGTAAGTTTGTTAAACATCCTTATAAGTTTGTTGATAGAAATTCAAAACCTATAGACTTAATTAACACAGATATATGCGATATGAAGTCGATACCATCTCGTGGTGGGAAAAAGTATTTTATAACTTTTATTGACGATTACACTGATTTTGTTATGTATATTTGCTTACTAGTAAGGATGAAGCAATTGATGCATTTAAGCAATACAAAAATGAAGTGAAAAATCAATTGAATCTAAAGATAAAAATAATTTGGAGTGATAGGGGTGGAGAATACGAATCTCCTTTTGCAAAGATATGTTTGGAATATGGTATTATCCATCAAACTACTGCACTCTATACACCACAATCAAATGGTTTGGTTGAACGGAAGAACAAAACATTAAAGAAAATGATGAATGTCTTGATAATCAGTTTTGGTTCACTGCAAAACCTATGAGGAGAAGCCATCCTTACGGCTAACAGGATACTCAATAGGGTACCCCGTAGCAAAACACAATTGATTCCATATGAGTTATGGAAAGGAAGGAAACCCAACTTGAAATATTTCAAACTGTGGGGGTGTCTAGCCAAGGTAGAGGTTCATGTACCTAAGAGGGTGAAAATTGGACCCAAAACAGTAGATTGTGTATTTATTTGATATGTTGTGAACAGTAAGGCCTGTCGATTTTTGGTTCACAAATCGAATAATCCTGAAATTCATGTGAATACGGTAATTGAGTCAGATAATGTTGAGTTCTTTGAACACATTTATCCGTATAAAATTGAATGTGAGTCGACAAGTGAAAGACCTAAACGGCCACGGGAATAATCAACGAAAAATACACAACCTAATGAGGATCCTAGGCGTAGTAATCGTCAACGAAAATTCACTTCTTTCGGACAAGATTTTGTGGCATTCTTGCTTGAAAATGAGCCTCAAACATTTAAAGCAGTTATGTCTTCTTTTGAGTCAATTTATTGGAAAGAAGCAGTCAATAGTGAGATTGAATCAATTTTGAGTAACCATACTTGGGAATTGGTTGATCTTCCTCCCGAAAATAAACCTTTAGGATCAAAGTGGATCTTTAAAAGGAAAATGAAAGCCGATGGGACTATTGACAAGTATAAGGCTATACTTGTAGTCAAAGGATACAGACAAAAGGAAGGTCTGGACTACTTTGATACATACTCTCCAATAACAAGGATAACATCAATTAGGATGTTAATAGCACTAGCGGCAGTGCATGATCTTAAAATTCATCAAATGGATGTAAAGACAGCCTTATTAAATGGAGAGTTGGAGGAAGAAATTTACATGGAACAACCTGAATGGTTTGTAGTTCCTGGTAAAAAAGAGAAAGTGTGCAGGCTTGTGAAGCCACTTTATGGACTCAAGCAAGCACTCAAACAATGTCATGTTAAATTTGACCAAACAATGTTGACAAATGGATTTAAGATTAACGAATGTGATAAGTGTGTTTACATTAAAAACGTTCTGAATCATGAAGTCATTGTTTGTTTGTATATTGATGACATGTTAATAATGAGTAAAGATATTGACAATATAAATGTTATTAAGTGCATGTTGTCCAGCAAGTCCGATATGAAGGACTTAGGAGTTGTTGATTTGATCTTAGGGATCAGGATTCTCAAAACTCCCCAGGGACTAGCATTATCTCAATCTCATTATATTCAAAGAGTATTGGATAAATTCAAGTACTTGAATTTCAATATTGTCAAAACTCCAATTGATTTAAGCTTTACATTTCAAAAGAATATAGGTGAAGGTGACTCTCAATTGGAATATGCCAAAGTGTTGAGAAGTTTGATGTATGTTATGAATTGTACGCGACCAGATATAACATGTGTTATTAGCAAACTGAGTCGGTTCACTAGTAATCCGAATCAAACTCACTGGATGACAATGAAACGTGTGTTGGGGTATCTGAAACATACATAACACTATGATTTGCATTATAATAAATATCATGTCGTGATTGAAGGATATATGATGCAAATTGGATCACCAGGTCAAATGAAGTAAAATCCACAAGTGGTTATGTGTTTACACTTGGTGGAGGAGCAGTCTCTTGGAAATCATCCAAACAGACATGTATCGCTCGCTCCATAATGGAATCTGAATTTATTGCTTTAGATAAGGCTGGTGAAGAAGTTGAATGGCTCCGAAATTTCTTAGAAGATATTCCATTCTGGCCCAAACCTGTGAGACCTATTTGGAGAAAATGATCAAAATGGTCCTTGATGTAATGAGGTTGCTTTATTTTGGCCCTTAATATATTCTAGGTGATTGAAATAGTCCTTCATGTATGACAAAATGTGTTCAATTTAGTCTTTTATCCTAAACTTAACATTTTACCCCCCAAAAGTTGTTAAATATAATGGTGGGGCCCACATAACTTACAAAAATTCACCATTTTTACCATTTTTATTAGCTCAAAGAAAGAGTTTCATGAATTTTAAAACACCATTTTCTCTAACATCTAACCACACAATTACAAAATTATTTTGTAATTCTCCTCAGTGGTGGAACAACAATGTTTCCTGGTATTGTTGATCGTATGAGCAAGGAAATTACCATTCTTGCTCCCAACAACATGAAAATCAAAGTTGTGGCGCCTCCTGAACGGAAGTACAGTGTATGGATTTGAGGGTCTATCTTAGCTTCTCTCAGCACCTACTAACAGGTAATACATAACATAACTATTACAATAATTATGTGGTTAGATGTTAGAGAAAATGGTGCTTTAGAATTCATGAAACTCTTTCTTTGAGCTAAAAATGGTAAAAATGATGGATTTTGTAAGTTATGTGGGTCCCACCGTTATATTTAGGAGTTTTTGGGGGTAAATTGTTAAGTTTAGGGTAAAGACTAAATTGAACACATTTTGTCATACATGAAGAACTATTTCAATCACCTAGAATATATTGAGGACCAAAATAAAGCAACCCCAATACATTAAGGACCATTTTGATCATTTTCTCTACCTATTTGCATACATTTTGATAGTCAAGCAACAATAGGTAAGGCAGGGAGCGTCATGTATAACGGGAAGTCTTGTCATAAACGACGGAGACATAGCACCGTAAGACAACTGCTCTCTAGTGGAATTATCACAATTGACTATGTGAAGTCAAGCGATAATGTATCAGATCCACTAACGAAAGGCCTAGTGAGAGAAGTAGTTGAAAGATCATCCAAGGGAATGTGTTTACGGCTTAGAACAAGTCAGCATAGCGGTAACTCTATCTATCAGACTGGAGATCCCAAGAGCTAGATTCAAGGAGAAAAAAAAAGTTGTGACTGACGGTTCGACATTATCAATCAACTCAATCCATTCTCATGATGAAGACAATGTTCAGGAACAAGGTTAAGACTTTAAGGCTTGTTAATGAGTTAATAAAGCTTAAAGTTTTTAATGATTTGCTAAGTTTGGCAGATTTGACCAAATAGTGTATCTACGAGATGACACGGTTAGAAATCACTTATGTGAGTGTGAAGTGTAAGTCGCTTCAAAGAGAATTTTATGTCAAAAGCCTATTCTCTATACACTCATGAAATCAAGAGGTGTTCATGGCTAAAACGAACACAACCTTAAGAACCATAAACGGTAAAGGGTTAATTGTGTGACATATATTTGTCTAGGTATACACAAAGCCCAACGGTTCAAAGATATCACATCTACCGATTGACCGAGTATATCCAACATATGTTCACTACAGAAAGTCCAAGGGAAAATCGACTTATCCAAATGCAATTGATCATTGCTTGTAAAGTACATACTCGTCCGTGCATTCCTTATGTTATAACCATTCCCCATTCATGTGGGAATTTTTGGGTATATAGCAAGAATTAATGGGAAATGGAGGGGAAGATGAAAAGAGAGGAACTTGAAAAGTTGGGAAATTGAAAATTCTTCTTATGCTTTAGTAAAAAGGCATTTTCCCCTCATCGGTGGTAGAAAGAAAAATAGATGTGTTTAAATAGAAAAACATTTCTATTAATTGTTAAAAGGGTTGGAACGAGGGACCGCCCTCGCGCCGTCGTTGTCGTTATTAACACCCAATTTTGGCATAACATTTTCAAAATTCGTAACTTTTAAGTTCTATTTACTTAATAATTCAAAATAATTTTTTTATAATTTTAAATAAGTTTATCGATAACTATCCTTATTTATCAAAATTTAGGACTTTTTATCAGTTAATTTTAAAATTGCATTTTTACATGTCATTAGTTACATTCATTATTTTTTTTCTTAATATTCATTTTATCGATAACTATCCTTATTTATCAAAATTTAGGACTTTTTATCAGTTAATTTTAAAATTGCATTTTTACATGTCATTAGTTACATTCATTATATTTTTTTTAATATTCATTTTATTTGTTACATTTGTTAAAATTCATTTTGATATTTTGCACAGTCTAGAAATTCATTCAAATATGGATAAAATTTACATACACAGATTGACCGATGATTTTTGGCCACAATTCCAAACCCACAATTTGAGCTCATTGAATAATTATTTTCCAATTTAAGTCTTGATTAGGTCAAAAATGAAGGGGGGTGAATTACTTTTTAGGAGGTAAGAATTTCCTAAATGACAAAATCCTAAATTTTTTTTCCTCTTTACTTTTCCTTCCTTAGCCGCCACGACCCAAAACCCCAATCAATAGACCATCAATTTGGCCGGAAATGGAGATTTTCTCCAATAAGCTCAACCACTTCTTTTACATAATCCAACCCTTGCTCCTTCTTTATCCGTCGGCTCCACCGGAGCTAAAAAAAAACCATCAACCCATGGCAGAACAATCATACACAGCCTCCCGTCCAGACGGAGAAACTACCAAAACACCATTGTTGCTGCCATCTTCTTCCTCATCAGCAACCACCCTCACCGAAAACAACCTCCAGTGAACGGTCCACCACCATTAAACAACCACGAACTCAACCAGAAAACGCCAGAAAAACGAACACAACAAGCGAACCAGACCTCATCTCACACCAACAGGACCTGAAACAGCCACCAAACGACCACCATTTTCCATCATCTTCCCCAGATCCAGCAAATCGACCCTCAAACCCAGCAGCTCAAACAACCGTTCACGTCTCCGACCACCAACGAGATCACAAACCACCACTCTGCCACCACGAAGCCTCCATGAGCTCAAGCCAAAACCACTGATTTTCAGAAAGAAATCACCACCAACAGCCAGTAACCCCAACCAAACAAACCCACTTCGCCACCAGTCCATCCCCAATCCCCATTTCGTTCGCTACAGATCGGAACTCCGATGGAAAGAGCCGCGAAACAAAACCTCCGGTGAGCACAACGAGAAAGTAGCCAGTGAGCTCCACAACTCCAAGAAATAAGATCTAGCCCTCTCTGTCACTCTCTCTCTCACTATGGTATCACTCCACTCTTCTTCTCCTCTTTATTTTATTATATTTTTGGGTTTGTTTATGTTGATTTGTTAATTGGTCTATTCATAGTTATATATTTATGTTGCTTTATTTTACAAATTTGGCCGGAAAATGTTGATGTATTCAATTGTTCTATTTTTACTTTGTATTTTGGATTATTTTACTCTATATATTTATTTATTTTGGATATTGTTTCATCATGCTTACACTGATTTGGATGTTTCTGGGTTGTTTATATTAATGGCATATTTTATTTTACTTTAAATTATTTTGGCTATCGATTATTTAGTTCAATGTTTGCTCTTGTTCTTTTTATACTCACTGTTAATTATCTTAAATATATGATATGCCCTTCTTTTGTTTTGTTTTATCCAATAATGTTTAGCTTTACTTGGGAAGTGATTGTTTTCTTGTTATTTCTATATTAAGTTGTTTAGAGATTTTCTTATTTATTGGTGTTATGTTTTTGTCTCGTACTGACACTTTGTTCCATTTATTTTTGTTATTATTTTTGTTTGTCTATTTGATTATTTTTACTAGCGCTGTTAATTTTATATATCACTTATTTGTCATATTTGTTTGTTAATGTTATGTTGCCTTTAACTTTGCTGGTAGGTTTTTTAATCGTGTTTTTTTTTTAGTTTTTGTTCTTGTTCACTATTGGATTATAAATTTGTGTTCATTCCCAAATATATGTTCATTGAAGTTTGATTTTATCATTTTGTCCAAATCCATTTTTAGTTATTAAATTACCACTATTTTGATTTTTCAACAAGTCATGATTATTTGATTTTTGCTAATTAGTTCCTTAGTATTTACTTCTTGTTGCATTTAACTTTTTTCTTTTTTGTTAAAGTAGCTTTTGGTTGCCATTTCTTTATGTCAATTATTGCAATTAACGTTAAATAAATTATTTATTAAAATTGGCCAATGAGAAAATCTCTCCGTCGATTTTGAAGGCCTCTCCATTTTAAAAGACGAAAATTTAGTTTAAGTTCATATATTTTGTTTGTTAAAATTGGCCAATGAGAAAATCTCTCCATCAATTTTGGAGGCCTCCCCATTTTAAAAGACGAAAATTTAGTTTAAGTTCATATATTTTTGTTTGTTAAAATTGGCCGATGAAGAAATTACTGTCGATTTTCAAGGTCTCCCATGTTAATAAGATGGATTTTTATTTTTTAGTTATTACTTAATTTGTTTATTTTGTTCATATTTATTTAGTACTAACACTTTTACTAAGTGTATTTATAGGTATCCAGAGCTGCTTCCCATTGAAGCTAATCGAACGGAGTTTGAATTATAATTTTTATTTATTATTGTGTATATTATTGACGCCAGGCAAACTTAGGTTGTTTCTTATTATTGTTTATTTTATTATTTGTGTAAATTACTTGTTTATTATACTTGTATATTTATTTTTATCTCCTCCTCAATTTGAAAAAATGAATTCAGTCGGGATTCACAATTGTGGATTTTAAAGGATGCCTAACACCTTCCCTTCGAAATGACTTGAACCCCTTACCTAGAATTTAATGGTGTCGTAGACATTTTTAATTGATTTCCTAGTTTTTCCTAAAATTAGGTGGCAACTCATTTACAATTCATTTATTCTTAAAATTGGCTTAATTCATTATTTTCGAGTCACCATGACGTTTCTCCTTATTTGTATAAAGTAGGGATGTAAACAAAATGGTGATTCTACTGAGGATATAGAAAGTTCTAGCCACTATGAATTCATCTTTTCAAATTGAGGAGCATTTTCTTTTACTGTGTTATACCTTGTATTTTGTATATTTTGTTGATTATTTATATATTGTACTTGTGGTTTATTCTTTATCTGTTTTCCTGTATGTTCATTGTTGTTACATTCATGTCATTTTCTAACATGTATGGATAGTATATTGTATATTAAAAACGGTTTTTGTATAATCGCAGCCGAACTTTTTATACTCAACTTTTTTTTGAAATGATCGGCAATTTATTGGTACGTCAGATGTCCAATGGTTGTCGTGAGTTTCAGTCTAAGTTGTCCGCTTGGGTTATCGGTCTTTTAGAAATCACTCTTAGTTAGCTAGTGTAGGGCGAAACTAAATTCTGAATTTAGCGCATTTTGAATTAAGTCGACTCAATACTCAAGGTGTGTTGGGCCCATTAGAAGCCCACCTTGTGTCTGTTAGGCTCGTAGTCAATAAAAAGACAATCATACTTATGTGTACCCTTGGCACAAAAGAGTCACAATTGTATAGGACGCGTAATAATTGTTTGTATGTTATGTGATATATTTGAGTTTATTTTCAATCAAACCAGTGCTTTATGTGTTTAATTAATTTTTCTTGTGATAATTTGCATTATCCATTATGAAAACGAACTAACACTTTTACCTTTTGATTTTTTCTTCTTTTTAAACGAGAGTTTGATTTATAACAAAATCTGAAAGTAATTGTTCGTTCGAAGTTTCAACGGACAAGAGGACTTGCGAAATTTGAGTCTTTGTATTTCATAAGACATTAATATCCAGTCAAAAAGACAAATCAGGGGAGTCTTTGACTATGAGGCCACACTCTTTTATTTTTTGTTATTTTTCATCACTACAAGAAAAGAGTCTTTTAGTGACCACTCCTTAACGAAGGGATACGATTCCGGTCGTTCTAAATATACTTATTGCAACCAATTTCTTTTTTCCAGACGTTAAAGATTACTTTAAGTTCAATATTGGTGAAAGGATAATATCGTGTTGTTGAAACTAAATGAATTACTAATAAAAAAAACGCTACTTTCTTTCTCCACTACCCGCCCACCACTTTCCAAAATAAAAAAATGATGGAGTCTGTGATTTTCCGCCTTCAACCATCTGCCGACCATAATTCTTCTGAATAATCTTCATCTCTTTTGTGTTAATGTTTTCAGTTTTCGTTCTCTTCTGTTAGGTAAATTTCAACCAAGTTGCTAAACTTCCAACTTTAACTATTGTTGTATTCTTTTACCATTTCAATTATCACAATTAGTCTCAATGAATTTGAACACACCTTAAGATATATGATAGATTCATGTTCAAAAATTTGCACTCTATAGGATACATGATTTCACGGAAAGAAAAAAATTCAATATAAAAGATGTCATGATTAATTACCCAAAAAATTTCTAGGTCTTTGTTTGTTTGGGGATATTTTTTTTTGCTGTTTAGATTGCTATTGATTCTTCAACTATACCCATTCCAAGAATTAGATTTCCCGCTCAGGTATTGTTGTTCACTTGAATTTGTTGTATCTGTGGGATTCTGGTTCGTTTTGTATCATTTCGGTTTTTCCGGTTCGGTTGATTTACGTGATGTGTCTATTTATGCGGTATAGTAGGCTTCCTGGTTGATTAGTTGAAATTTCCTTGTTTGAAAAACTATAATCTTTTTTATTAAAATTCAACAATTAATTTTTGGACATTGACCAGAGAGTTGTAACTTGGTGAACAGGTCCACAATGATGATGTGCATTCGAATCAGTATTAGGAAAAGGTTGTTAGCGTAGTATGTTTATTTTCTTGTGATGACTCCAAAAGAAGTGGAATAGGTACATGGGTTGTTTATTTTACTGTGTTTTCCTGAGCCCTTAATTGATAGAACGAGGACAAGACAACAACTCTAGTCATTTTTGTAGGTGAAAATCTAACTTCAACGTCAAGATTACGACAGACCTTTTAGTGGTTATAGATGTCTACTGTACTCTATTGTCGATGAGCTCCTAACTTATGGAAGAAGGAAGAGCCTAATGTTGTAGCGCTTGTAATACTTTCTAGTGACAAGTTTAACTATAGCATAATTTTTTTGTGGATCCGTTAGTATTTGTAAATATGCAGTGGCAGTGCTCGTTTTGACATGTACCCTTAACTTTGCTATCAGTAAAGTGATTTATATAGTTGTGGCTAGCCAGGCACTGCTCTTAAAAGCTAAACCTTTTTCTATTATTATAAAAAATTCTTTATATACGTACAAGCTCTCTATTGGCT
>JAJOOH010010946.1:0-25085 GCA_029582605.1 Solanum gracilifrons | reverse complement strand
TATAGTATTTACTAGATATATTGAACATGAATTATTCTTGAAAAAAAAAAAGAAGTCAAATCTCAATGGAGATTTGTCTCTTTGTATTGTTGGTGAGTGATTGAAGCTGCTAGATGACCTGATGAAACTAAACCTATGAAACCCAAAATTCTTTTTCCCCCCAATAGATATGTACTATAAATTAGGGGTGTGCACTATTTGGATTAAATTGAAAAACCAAATCAAATCAAACCGAATTTTAATTTGGAATGGTTTTTTGGATTTTTGGTTTGATTTTGAATTAATAATTTACTTTGTTTGGTTTTTAGGTTTGGTTTCAGATTTAGAAAAATGAAAACCGAAAAACCAAAAAAATCGAATATATATATATAAAAATGTTTAGAATTAAGTGGGAGTTAACCACTTTTGTCCCCTTTTAGTTATTTTCATTTATGATTTAGTTTTATTTTTTATGTTTGGACATCTATAATTGATATACTTTAAGTATTGTGTTTTACGTTTTACTTGTGATTTATATTAAAAAGTATATTTAAGAAATTCAATAATATATATATATATATATATATATATATATTATTTATTTCAAATTACAAATATAACTTTGTTATATTTCTAATTATTGACATAACCGATTAACTGAACCGAAAAACCCAAATCAAATTTATTTTGGTTCGAATTGGATTACACTTCTTCAGAACCAAAAATCGAAAAACCCAAATCGAATAGTACAAAATCAAACCGAATGCACACCCCTACTATAAGTATATCAAGATATAGATATTAATTCTAACCCATAAAGGAAAATATATTTTTCTTCTTTTACAAGAAAGTAAGGAAGAAGGGGATCTAAAGGGAAATTCTGAATTTATTTTAATTTCCAGCTCGAACTATATAATATAAAAAAAAATTAAAATATATACATATAATAATATCAGAAAGAAAAGGATTATGCATGTTGTCACCAGATCATGTTGGCAGCTTTAACCTCTCAAACCAACATACGATCAAATATATGGATTAGAGAGAGAGAGGAAATATTTTCTGTTTATTTTGTGCTAAAGAAAGGATATTATATTGTCCTTTTGTTAAACAACATTTCACACAAATCATGCATATTGCTTCGCCATTTTGTAGGGAAAAAAAGGATGGATATGATGTCCATCCATTTTCATTTTAAGTTCCTTATATACCCTACCCTCCTCAGACCTCACTTTGTGTGATTTCACTTTACAACTATTGACATTGATTTATTGCCTCCATTAATATATTTCTAATTTCTAATCGAGCGTACTTTATTATTAATTAATTTGTGCATATCAATTAATAGAAGTATGAATTTTTTTTTGATGGAATATTAAGGTATTCAACAACGAGTTATGTACCTTGTAATTCGCAGCGGAAGTCGTCGATCTGCTTCTTTGACAGGATTGCACTCAAGTCCGTCTTTGAATCACTGGGAAACAAAGATCTATTCACAAACTAGAAGTCTTCTTCTGTGTACTGATTGATTCGTCTCAGAAACTCAATTCTTTGCTTCTTACTGATCGCTTATTTTTTGTTTTTTGTTTCACACGTTTTCCTCTCTCTTCTTGCACCTTTTCACGTTTTTTTTTTTTTTTAAAACACTCCCATTAGGAGTCTTTTAAAGAGAGGTTGAACAGTTACTTTGTAACTGTTTTGCCTTATCCTTTAAAAGGATTTATCCAATTAATTTGGATAAGGCAAGAAACAGATTGGGTTGGGTCGGGTCGGTCCACATGGGCGACCCATGACCCAAAACTTACATCTTCCACTTCGCACATGGTGGAAAAGACCCAAGTCAACATTATATCAATCAGACACACAATTCATACGACAAATAGTTCGTGCGACCTGTGAGCATTAAGAACTTACCTTTAAGGTTTTACAAGCCCTACATAAGAATTCAATCACATGTGGAAAGAATTCACTATTATTTTAAGGACACTATTACTCACAATACCCTAGACTTTATTCACTACTTCAGTAGTTACTTATTTGATCTCTCATCCTCTCAAGGATATTAACTCGAGTTCATAATTAACTTTATATACACAATTACACTTGAGTGTAATAACCGGCTTATGTATACAAGTTGAATTGTTCATTTATTCATCTTCCATTTCTACTCGAATCTATATGTTCCATATCAACTGCTTTCCTAGACATGTACTGCATTGCCGAATCACTCATGGCTATTAGTAACATACTAAAGTAGCAACACCGATTTGAAACTTCAAGAAACAGCAAAAGGTCAAAGGGTATTTCATTGAAAAAGTCATTTAAACTTTTCTGGGTCTCACACAATGAAGAAGCGGGGAATATTCTTTCATTGACCCATTGATCGCTTGACACACGTGGTATGAAACACGTGCTACGATGTTTACACCTTAGATTGGTGTATGTGTCTCATTCTTTCGATTATTCAACATCGTACAAACCTTGGTCTAAACATCTTCAGATGTTTAACCCTAGTTTCTCTCTTCAGTGATCCTTAAACTAATGTTCGTGGAGAAACTTTTGTCTGGATCACAAAACAATTCATAAAATGGTGGTGAAACTCATCTCTTCACGTTCCTCGACATAAGAGGCAATTGCTCGTGTGAGAGAGCCAATCTCGCAACTTGTTCGACACTCTTTATTTCTTTATAAAATATCACATGCATACTACATTTGAACATAAATTCAATAGTTTTATATAGAAGAGAATATTATAACAATCAAGTCATTTTACAACACTGAAATATCATAAAATCCTACGCAAACCTAGAGATGTTTTTCAAACAAGTCTCTAGAGATGGCCTTCGTAAAAGGATCAGCTATCATTTCACATGTAGGAATGTATTGTAAAGTTATTTCTCCGTTTGCCACTACGTCTCTCAAAAAGTTATACTTGATGTCAATGTATTTGATCTTGCTGTGATACTTAGGATCTTTCGTGTACGTGATAGCCGCTTGACTATCACAATTTAGAATCATGGGACCCTTAGAATTCTTTGCAATATTCAAATGCTCAAAGAATCTCTTTAACCAAACTGCTTCTTGTACTGCAGACGCATAAGCCACAAATTCAGATTCCATGGTTGAAACAGTTGTGCAAGTTTGCTTCTTACTTTTCCACAAAATAGCACCACCATTTAGTGAGATAGCATAATCGGATGTTGATTTTCTATCATCCCGGTCACCAGCATAATCTGCATCTGTATAACCTCTTATGAATAAATCAGATCCACTATAACACAGTGTATGATCTGCAGTTCCCTTCAGGTATCGAAATATTCTTTTTACTGCTTTTCAATGATCTCTTCCAGGATTAGATTGATACCTGCTAACTAGACTCACGGCATAACAAATGTCTGGGTGAGTACACATCATAGCATACATCAAACTCCCGACAACACTAGAATAAGGAACTCGAGACATGTCTTCCTTTTCTTTTTCAATCTTTGGACACATTTCAAGGCTTAAAGTTTCACCCCTTACTACAGGAGTATCCATGGATTTGCAATTATTCATTCGAAAACATTCCAATATTTTCTTTATATAAGTTTCTTGAGATAAACTAAACAATTTCTTGGAACGATCTCTTTGGATCTTAACACCCAATATACAGTATGCTTCACCCATATCTTTCATATAAAACGAATTTGAAAGCCATGACTTGACAGTTTTCACATAGTCCAAATTATTTCCAGCTAATAAAATATCATCTACGTAAAGAGAAAGAATTACAAAATTTCCATTGGACTTTTTCACATAGATGCAATGGTCTTCATCGATCATGATGAAATGACATCACCTTCTTATGAAATCTTAGATGTCGCTGTCTTGAAGATTGCTTTAGGCTATAAATTGATCTTCTCAATTTACATACTTTCTTTTCTTGACCTTTAACAATGAAACCTACTGGTTGTTCCATGTAGATTTTCTCGTTTAATTCTCCATTGAGAAAAGCGGTCTTCACATCCATTTGGTGTAATTCTAGATCTAAACGTGCAACAATAGCTAAAAGTAATCGTATGGAAGTAAGCTTCACAACTGGTGAAAAAATTTCCTCATAGTCTATTCCAACTTCTTGAGTAAAATCTTTTGCAACCAATCGTGCTTTGTGTCTTTCTATTGACCCATCCGATTTACGTTTAACTTTAAGAATCCATTTATTCCCAATAGCTTTACGTTCCTTAGGAAGGTCAACTAGATCCCAGACTTTATTGGTTTTCGTGGACTCTAATTCTTCTTTCATTGCTTTTAACCATTCATCCCTTTCAGGTCTCGATAAGGCCTCAGTTACAAAATTAGGTTCACCAATTCTGTGGGAAATACCAGGAAAACATAATCCTCAATCTCATAAAATCGTTTAGGTACACCTTTTCTTGTACTCTTACGTATTTGAAGGTCAGATTCCTCTATGGATTTTGAGATTCATAACTCCCACTCAGACCAGGAATCATTTTTTGATCCATTGAATTATCAAGTATGTTTGACAACATTACCTAATCTTCTGAATTCAACATTTCGTACAGAGGCTCAACTTCACCTATTTCACTCTCTTTGGGAAAATCATTTTCCAAAAATCTAACATCTCGTGATACAATTTCAGTAATACTTCCATCCTCCAGTTCATCGATAAACACATATCCTTTAGAGCGTTCAGAGTACCTTATAAAGATACATTTCCTTCCTTTTGGACTTAGTTTACCAAACTCACCAAAACGATCTTTAATATATGTCGCACAACCCCACGGTCGTAGATCATTCAAGTTTGTTTTATGACCAGTCCAAAGTTCATAAGGAGTGGAAGACACTGACTTAGAAGACACTTTGTTCAATATCTAAGCTGTAGTCAATAATGCATCTACCCAGAAAGAGATAGACAAATTTGCTTGCGCCATCATTGATCTTGTCATGCCTAATAATGTTCTATTCCTTCTTTCAGCTACATCGTTTTGTTGAGGTGCATAAGGAGTAGTTAATTGTCTGATAATACCTTTTTCAATACATAATTCTTCAAATTGTTTTGACAAATATTCACGTCCTCGATCGGTTCTTAAAGATTTTATGCTTTTATCTAATTGATTTTCAACTTCATTCAAATATCTTTTAAAGCAATCAAGTGCTTCAGATTTATGAGAAATCAAATAGACATAACCAAAACGTGTGAAATCATCAATAAATGTAATGAAATATGTAGCACCAGACCTTGCCTTTACATTCATTGGACCACAAATATCATAATAAATTAATTGAAGTGGGAACTCAACTCTCTTAGCCTTTCCAAATTGTTTACGCGTAATCTTTCCAGCAAGACAATTTTCACAAGTTGGCATTTCAATTTTGGTGAAAGAACTTAAATGCCCTTCTTTTGCCAACCTATTCCTTCGATCTTGCCCTATGTGACCTAATCTAGCATGCCATGTAATAATATCAACATCATTGTTACTTGAATAACATGCCATTACACAACGGTCAACATAATAGTCATAAGTTGAAGGATTACAATCTAATACGATAAAACGATCATAACGAAGTCCAAAACCATATAAAACATTATCTAGAGTTATTCTAACACCATTACGACTAAAAAACAAATCAAAACCAACGTCTAAAAGAACAGACACATACACTAAGTTTCGTCGAATCTCTGGAGTATATAGGACGTCACACAACATCAAGGAACGGCCACCATACAAGTCCACTTTGCAAGTTCCTATACCTTTGACTTCAAGCCTAGCATTATTTCCTACGTAGATCCACCTTGATTTAGATGAAACTCCACAAACGCCTCTCTATCTCGACTCACGTGGTCGGTGGATCCTGAGTCTACAATCCACATCGGATAAGATTCAGTTAGTAAAAAAGTGCTAGAAACATATGTAGCACTTAGAGATACGTTTAGAAATGCTACCTTTTTAGGCTCGGTACATTCACAAGTAAAATGCCTTCATTTTTGGCAATTGTAGCACTTCATTTTACTCTTGTCTCTCTTCTTGAAAAACCGGTTTCCTTTCTTAGAGTTTGGCTTCTTCTTTTTCTTAGAGGGTCCTTCTCCAGTCTCTTTGTCTTTCCCATTTATTTTCCAAATTTTCTTGCGCTTGAAGCTTTTGTACGACTTGACTTTACCACAAAGGCATTAGAAGCAGCTTTAGCAGCACCAAGGCGCTCATCTTCAAGTTCAACATGGCATGCAACATCAGAAAAGGTTTTGATGCTATCATTATGGGTTAAGTTAACCTTCAAATGTTCCCAATTATTGGGAAGAGACCAAATCACTGCTTGAACTTGTTGTTCATTTGAAAGAACATGGACAGAACACTTGAGTTGAGCTATCATGTTTGACATCACCCTAAGGTGTTGTTTGATATTCTGATCATGATGCTTTTTGTAAGTGTCAAATTTGATAGTCAACTTCGGAGGCGGGTTACAGACGTACCCCCATACGTTCCTCGCAGATGTGCCCATATAGCATGAGCAGTAGGGAATTACTCATATTCATGCATGAGATCATTAACTACAAAACTAACTATTATTCCACATGCAGTGGAGTTAGCCTTCTTTCAAGCTTTGTAAGCTTCAAGATCCCTTCAGTGTTGTGCAGTATTACCCTCTTCTGGTTCATTCAAAACATGATTTATACCTTCCAAAGCATTTTGCTCTTCCAGTACATACCATATTTTATGACTCCAGATGTCGTAATTATCACCGTTAAGTTTTTCACCTTTGTTTAAGTCAGCAATGATACTTTTTGATGTCATGTCTTGTAATTCGCATATAATAAGGCAAGAATTTTAATCAATTATGCATGTGACAATTATGCTTGTGACATACACATTTAAGCAAATTAATTCTCATAAAGATTTCATATTTAATGTAAAATCGAAAAGACACGTATGCATCCAATCATCATCTACAAACTAAATATTTAACCAAAATTTGAAATTAACTTCTTAATGTGTACACTTATTTATTTTAGACTATAACCACACAGATTTGTATGTCTAATAATTAAACACTATATTATATTGGGCAATAGAATAATCATTCACTTATTCAATAAAATAAAACTTAAATATTCATATCAAAGCACAATAAAAGATGTTCATTTCATACTTTAATAAAAATTAAAATAATCAATAAAACTAATCTGATAAAAAATGGAGTATGTGAATACACTTTGGGTGTAGCTTTACCCACTTAACTCCTATTTTTACATAGTACTTCCATAATTCTTCATCATCCCCAATTTCGATTCTAACTTGATTAAGTTCATTCTTCCAGAATTCTGGCAAGGAATCATACAAAATAGTATATCTTTCACTATCTGTAACTTGAGGGTGACTTTCATAAAGTTACTCAAATTTCATGACAAAGTTCTGGTGAAATTCTACTAAGCATCCATGGGGATCCATCTTCAAAGAATTAAACTCTCTTAGATCTTTTTCTATTTGTCTCCGAATGACCCTTCCTTTTCATAACATACTTTGAGAAATCCCACCTGGAGTAATTTGTGCATGTTCCTGTTCAGCCATATCTGAAATGGAAACAAAATAAAATATGGTTTATACCATTTAATGTGACAACATATGTTACAAATTTGTCATAATGTCAAGCAACTGTTTAAGGAACATAAGGACTATTCGAATACTCAAGAACAATAAGATCCTAAAAGAGAACATATAAAATAATAAAAAAATTAAAAAAAAACATTTTTTTCAGCCATTTGTTGAAAAAATTCATATATTGCTCGTTTTAAGTCGGTTTCCTTATTATTATATGTTTTCGGAAAGCTTATAATGAGCAAATCATAGAAAAGAAAAAATTTCTACCCAAAAACTGCACCGCGAATTTCCAGATTGCTCTAGACAGATGCAGTTTTTTGGAAAATAGAAAAAAAATCCATTTTTTTTAATAATTCATATCTCACTCGTTATAATTCCGTTTTTCCATTATAATATGTTTTCGGAAAGCTAAGCATGAGTAGATTATAAAAAAAAAAAAATTGACCCAAACATCGTACATTCTATTTTCAGATCGCTATTAAACAGAAGCAGTATTAAAAATAAAATTTCTTTCTTGTAGGACAAGAAATCCTATCTATTTTATGATTGAAAATCAAATATGATTCTGAATCTTATTTCACATAAAATTAATCCATATCTAAGCATCATGAAAATTAACATCATTCAATTTTTCTATTCACTGATTTTAAAAGACATAGAATCTATTTTATTTCTTATAAACATAGACAGTAAATTCTCAAGTACGCAACACAAGATGAGATCATAAACAATGGCTCTGATACCATTGATGGAATATTAAGGTATTCAACAACGAGTTATGTACCTTGTAATTCGCAGCGGAAGTCGTCGATCTGCTTCTTTGACAGGATTGCACTCAAGTCCGTATTTGAATCACTGAGAAACAAAGATTTATTCACAAACTAGAAGTTTTCTTCTGTGTACTGATTGATTCGTCTCAGAAATTCAATTCTTTGTTTCTTACTATTCGCTTATTTTTGGTTTTCTGTTTCACACGTTTTTCTCTCTCTTCTAGCACCTTTTCACGTTTTATTCTTTTTTTTAAAAAACATTTCCATTAGGAGTCTTTTAAAGAGAGGTTGTCCTTTAAAAGGATTTATCCAACTAATTATTAATTAATTAATTTGGATAAGGCATGAAACAGATTGAATAGGGTCGGGTCAATCCACATGGGTTGCCCATGACCCAAAACTTACAATTTTGTCCTTTGTCTGTCAAAACTTAAGTAAATAAAAAGGAATATCACCTATTCATTATGATACTTTATGTGATGTGATTACTATTTAGAGAATTAAAGAAACTTTAAGATTGGAGGTTTTTTGGTTTGCTTTTAAAAATTCAATATTTGAATTAATATAAAAATTAGATAATTTTTAACTCTCACATATAGAAATGTTATAGGTAAAGTGAGATGGAGAAAGTAATACGTATATTTTGTCTTTGATAGAGTTTGAATTCTAATCTTTTATGATTTTCATTTACTTTATTAACCTTTGGTTGTTTCGTTTGAAGACAAGTTATTTTCAGATTAATTATGATGACATAAGTTATACTGAGATAAGTTATGTTAAGATTATTTTTTATTGGTTGTTTGATTTGTCAAATATGCATGATATAATTTCTAAGAATAAGTTATTTGTTTTAAAAAATAACCTCTAAGAATAAGTTGTTTGTTTATACAAGAGGGTTTAAGAGGGTACTTTGGTTATTTTATATTTTTATCCCGAATTATTAATCCACCCACAAATAAGAATAACTTATCCTAGACATAATTATTAATTCTGAAATAAATCATCTCACACTTTGTAACCAAACAAAAAAGTGAGGAATATTAAAAACTTATCTCAAAATTATTATTCTTTATCCGTCACGCCAAACTAAATGACCCCAGAGAGTCGGACTACATCGTTGAGTGCCTAATTGAGCTGTAATGAAATAAATTATCGGACCACACCCTTCATGTCCTTTAATTAAATACTACTTTAATTACAAGGTTAATTGGTCCACATTTAATTAAAAATGAAGGGCAACTGTTGTACAATAGATATGAATCAATTTGATGTTTGGACCATTAAGCGTTTAGGACCTTCCTGTTTACATTTATTTATTAGACAGAGTAAGTACTCTCACCATTTGGTAGGTACACAAAATTTTGAAGACATACTACTACTATTTAAACGGAATATAAATGTGTACAACGAAATTTTATTAAAAGGTAAATTCATTAGAAATTTAGATTATATTAAATTCAATACATATTAATCTAAATGAATATTGTATATGAATATAATTGAATTAATCATAAAAAATTATTGTTTTAACCAAAGTTCAATTTTTATCGGGCTAGTCCATTGATTTCAGCCACAAATGATAAGCCCACTTTGCTAAGCCCAATATGTAAAGTACAGAAATTTCATACATTTTGGGGCTAATTACATCCTATTCGAAAGTTTTCCTAACTACAAACACTCCGAATTTTTCATTGCTCTCGGATACATTCTTTGGTTGTCCGATACATTGCAAATGATATGCATTACTTCATAAAAAGGATGTTTCTAAGAAGGGATAGAGATGTATCTGAGAGGGATAGAGATGTATCCTAGAGGGGATGGACATATCCAAGAGGAGATAGATATGTATCTAAGAAGGGATAAGAATGTATCCGAAAGGGAATAAATATGTATCCGAGAAGGGATAAGGATGTATCCGAGAGGGGATTTTTCTATTCTTTTTTAAATGGTAAACAATTTTAGAGATTATGATATCTTAAGTTGTGTATTTATGTATTTTTTTCTCTTATTTTATTTTAGAGGTCCAATTTGGTATCACATGTCAAACGATTTGGCACGCCAAGTCAAACGAAGAAGGCAATAGCATCATGTCACACGTCAAAATTACATGACATGCCCAACGAAATGAAAGACCAATAAAAATGTGTCACATATGCTCAAGTGACATGTTCTAACCAATCAAATCTTATCATGTCACTTGAATCTAATTGGGCGAAGGAATCATGCCTCGTCACAATTATGTTATTCTAAAATTATAAATTGGGTTCTCATAATTCAGAAAATCTACAAGAATTCTAACAATAGGCCACAAAGAGCTCGTGGATCAAACGCCACATATATCTTGTCACAATCCAAAAGTCAAGGTCATGATGGCACACACCTTGAGAACTCCAAAATGGTGAGTTAGCTGAAAGAATCACACATACGAGACTCCCGAAGAGTGGTCATGCAAGAGATGATAGAAAAATAACAAGGAATATCTAAAAACCTGGTAGTATAAGTATAAAGAACACCTAATACATTTTTAGAATCTGAACTACATCTCAAGTCTTCGAAAAGTAAGTTAAAGACTTTAAACAATAGATGGAGACTAGTGGCAATCCGTAAAGAAGAATCTCACCACAACTCCGAAAGAGAGAACTTCGCTGGATCCAATCAATTATAACGAGGCTCATCCTCACTAGGATATGCACCAAAGATATAACAAAGGTAGGAATGGGTACAATCCACATGTACTCAATAGGTTGGAGCAACTGAGTATAAGTAACTAAACAGACTTAAGAAATAAACTATGAACACTTTCACTTGCACGCAGAAAAGTCCCATTTCAATATTGGTGCTGCCAATTATATAGAACGGCGCAAATAAAGTAAACACATAAAAGTGCATATAATAATTAAATTAGCACATAAACAAGTCACACAACACAACAAGACTGGCCAATACGATGCAATGAGATGATGGAATGATGTGGTGGTACCAGGGTCGCCGCACAACCTGTCTTATACACCTTGCCAAACCTCTAGCTTCTAGACAAAGACACATGGGGGACTCGAGTCTATATACCAATCTCAATATCTCAATGTCTCATCAACTTGCCACCTCAGTATGGTCAAGCAGATAAGTAAGGTGTCACATTTTCTTTCTTAAAAAGATAATTTTTTCCACTTTCTCATATTTCCATGAACCATGATATGCTATATGAGGATGAATGCTTCACGCTACGTATAACATAAGGACATAATCAGCTCATCAAGGACTTCAAATAGAATCAAGTTTCCAAACTCAACAGGTCATGAAGCATGTTCTCAAATGATAGGGGTAGTGGAGGAAACCATTTACCACTTAGAAAGCATTTTTGTTCATTTTCAAGGTGGTTCAAAAATCAACTGAAACCCCTACTCGGGCATCTCCACGCCAAATATAAAGATAAGTCACACAACCCCTCTCTCGGGCAATTACTCAAATATCACAAAATTTTCACAACAATTACAAATGTCACACAGGCCTTCCACATAAGCTAAGCAACACAAATAGGCATCATACGGAATAAAACAGGAAGATCAACACTTACCAACCTCTAAAACACATAGTACAACTCATTTCACTATTGACTTCCTAAGAACAAGTTAATTACTCATCTCAGTCTAAAAGAGGGATAACCAATTCATCAAGGCCGACACTTCACCCGAACAACTCTACCGAAGCAAATCCCCAATCACACTCTATCCAGAACAATCCTCAACTATCAAGAATGAAAAGAGTACATCAAAAGGAGTCCAATGATACACATGTTGATAGGATTTGAAACTAGGGGTAAAATAGTCCAAAAATTACTTCAAAAATTGAAAGGGTAAAATCATATTTTTAGTTGAAAAACAAGTTCTATAGGTCAATAGGAGTTCTTGGTTGAAAAACCCATTAAAAACAAGTAAGAATCGAGCTCCAAATCAAGAAATTACTCATTTTTTAATTTGGGAAAAAAACCCAAACCCACATTTGAATCTTGATTTTTAAGTGTTTTGGAAGATAAAATTCGAAGAAAATGATATAAAATCGATAAAGGAACTTATCCATACAAGTTTTTCTCAAGAAAATGCTTTCAAAGTGACCCTCCCAAGCTTCCAATATGAAAAGAATGGGGAAGGAGAGGGGTGGGGGGCTGATTTTAGTCATTAATTGACTGTTTGACCGCGTGTTGACCACTGTCAACATCAGCAAAATTAATTCCCCAACTTATTAAATTCTCTGAACGGACCCTCAAGATTTCATTCAAGACCCGAAAAAAATAAAACAAATATGCTACCTAATTAAATTCGACATTTTGGACTCAATGAAATCGCCAGATTTCTCTAAAAAGATCATTTTGACAGAAATTCCCTAAAGGACCTCTCTTTAGGCTTGAAGCCCAACTTCTCGCCTAAGAACCCAATTCTCAACCTAAGGCCTCGAAAACCTTACCAACCACTCTGTTAGCTCAAACTCGACGTTCTAGACGCGATGAAATTGACAGAATTTTCATCTGACGTTCGAAACTCAAAATATTGACCGAAGTCAATCCTATCAAGAATTCTCAACTCAAGAGGGGTCAAATCACCAAAAACACACCCGATTGCATCGGCGACCACTCCAATCATTCCCGAAATACAAATTGAGCATGCTAACACTACAGAAAAGGGTAAACTGGTCATTTCTTAGTTAAAACCAAAATCACAAAAAAATAGAACATTACATTAGTCTACAAGCTTCAAGTATTCAAGAACTCAAGCATTTCATCTGTCTATGTCGTGCATAACTTCCCGTGCTCTCCACATGTCATAATTCTATTGGCCAACGTATCTTAATTATTTTTACCGAACACAATGACCTTGATAATCGTTGTGTATTTGTCACGCCTCGAGCCTACACCATGGATGTGGCTGGGACTCGAAGACCATTGCTGGCCTCAAGCGAACCCTTGGACTGGCTTACTAACTCAGCAGAAGACTCTAAACACTAATACAATGATCAAATGAACTTACTCAAATAACTTAGTCAAATGGCTTCGAATGTTTAAAAGTCAGCATTCAACTTGGCCAAAATGACAACTTAAGTCTTAACATATGAAATGAAATGTAAAGACAACTGAACTACTAATTGTCTATGAAGCCTCTAAAACAAAGAGGGATGTCGGGATAGGACCCCAGATCATCCTAACATCTGAAAAACTAGAAAGCAAATAAAGGAGTCCTCCGAAATGCAAGGAGGCTCACCAACAGACTCTGAAAGCTCAACCTGGATCAACGAGGCGTTGGATGCTGAACCTGATTACCTGTGTCTGCATCATAATAAGATGCAGGCCAACTGGCATTAGTACATTGAATGTACGAGTATGCGAGTTGGAATGCTAAACACAACTAAAGCTTGAAAAGAAACTGAAAGGAAACTGAAGAACTTACCTGGCTCTACTCAACTCAACATAACTGAACTCATTTCAATATAAAGCAGTTTTAAAACAAGTTCAATATAAAGAAAATTTGTTTAAAACATGAAATCAACTCTGGGTGTATGCAAATATACACTAAAATTCTGAAATGTATGTAAGAATACAAATACCTGTGGCTATAAGAATACAAATAACTTATGTGGGAGTTTCTCTAACCGACAATCATCACTTAAGAGCTATAGTGATGATACAACAATCTTTCTCACGCTGCCAACGCATCCTATACCTTGCTACATGTATAAGACCTGAACTACTAAGTGGATCCACTAGTCCATGCAAAAAGGATTCATCTAAAAAGTATGACCCTTTTCTACCCATGATGGCTACATGGTTTATGTGGGTTGTAGGTTCTCTGAAAGCTCCCCCATATCAGTGCTCAATACTACTCCCAAAATATGATACTAGTTCTTTATGTTTAAAAACATACTTCTTCTGTGATTTGAGATTAGTGCTCAAAACTTAGCTCAAAGACTATCTTGAAAATCAAAGTTTCCCCTCTTGCTTCATTTAGAAAGCGATTACTCTTTTCTGAAAACTAGCCCGAAGGCTCTTTGGAAATCGAGGTTTCCTTTCTTGTTTAAATGTGAAATCATTTTAAACCCTTAGGGAATACATAGTCCCCATATACTTTTGAAGAAATGAACTTCAAACATTAATCTTTACTCTTTACTCAACTTGAACTTTAAGTCTTAAAACAAAGTTAAAAGTATTTGCAAAAAACTCCTTGAAAAGACTCTAAGAACTTCCTAGACTTGGCTCTTGACTTTCCTTGAATTTGAATTTATGGATTCAAGGTTATGATTCATGTTTCTGGATGATTCCTAGATGTTTAGAAGTCATTTAGAGTAGTTAGAATCAATGGAAAGTGTTAAGACACTTTAAAATAACTTAAATAGGCTAAACGACAAAAATCTGGTGAAAAACGCCGATCCGGGCGCGTCCCTGGTGCGCCGCGCCAAGCCTCAACTTATTGGGGCTCGTTTTGAGCTCACTGCAGGCGCGCTACCCCAGCTTCCTGGCACTATGGGGGCGCGACGCGCCTGGCTCTCCCCAGGTGTGTCTGACGAGTTTTTCAACTCGTTTTCTGATCCTAAATCCTTTTTATCTGAATCTTTTTCCCAAATTCAGCTTAGATTCATGTACCCAAATCATATACACAAAATCTTACCCAAACAACTCAAGGAAATAACACTTTAACATCAAGAAACTCCTTCATCCCAACTCATATTCAAGAACGAAATCAATTCAAGAACAACTATCAAGGACATCAAATTATCAATCTTTTTAAGACGAAAATACGTTGAATTAAACATGCTTGGTGCGTGGGTGAACTAACCCAATGCTATGTGATGTCACATACCTGGTAGGAATAAATCCTTGGCGAAAACCACAACTAAATGGATCGATCTTAATGAATCTTGCCCTTTCTTCTTCTTTCTCCTCTTTTCTCCTTTCTCCAAGCCCTAGCGTAAATTTCCAATTTCTAAAACTGACTAAAATCTGATTTGACCCATATTAAACTCCTAAAACGGATTAAAATAATAGGGCAAGAAAAAGACTAAAATACCCCTTAAAAATCCAGATTGGACATTTCCTTATTTGAACAGCCCAACTTCCAAAGGGTATATCTCACTCATACAAACTCAGAAATGCAAAATCTTGGCGGAGTTGGAAAGATAATTCCAAGGGATTTCCAACCATATCTGGAAGTACCTCTAACTCATCCTGAGTCAGAAGTTATGACCGTTTGAAGTTGGCCAAAACTCAACTTATCCTAACTTTAGACAAATTTCCAGATTTTCATAATTTCCTAAAATGACTATTTTCAGTTCTTAGCTTCTTTCTAGCTATTTCAAATTGCGAGATGTCACAGTATTAGTAGACATTATTCTTATAACCATTGATTTTTAAGATACCTTATCATGGTCAAAAAATGAAATTGAATGACGAACTCGTAATAAACATGTATATCTGATATAAATATAATAAAATTTGAACAATATCATATTGTAAATTGGTGTTACATAAATTGAAACAAAGTAATCAATCATTTTGTTCTTCCCCCTTTGTTTCTCCTAATGTACTTACAAGGAGGAAAAATCACCTATCTACATCCACCTACAACACCACTGGCTGACCTTTTTGTATATCCAACATAATGTATATATTGAGATAATATATATAACATAATTATCTTAATGAATCTGTAGATAATTATTCAAATGAGGGGTGTAATTTTAACACCTTTGATAACAAGACCTGTTTTCCACTCCTTGTTTTCATCCAGATGAAACTGAATTTCCCCATGGGAATTAAACTGTGGATTGAAGAATTCCCCAGCTAAAATTTCAAATGATTTCTGAGAGCCTTTTTCTGCTAAATTAACTTTATTTTGTATAGCTTCATTCCATGTCTTTCCTGGTGGTATTAATACACTTCTAACTGGATTCTTACTCCATCCAGAAACATGTTTCCCTGTTCTGAATCGTAACACAAATTCAACTTTGTATTTCGTGTCTGGTGAAAGAAGCTCCGCGTTAAAGCTCCCATGAACTGAAAGTAACTTCACCTCTCCCATCACTGCTATTTCAGCGCTCATGTCTCTGTAAAATGTATTTTTACCTACCGTAAGTCTATCAGAAACAATCTCTACATGCCTTCACAAGTTAAGGTGTAGGGTAAGTATACCTAGATTCTACTTCAAAGCAGTTGCGGACCCACGATTTTGGTTAGGGGGTTCGAAAAATAAAAATATAAACATGCATATATAATCTATTGTGTGTGTGAAAATTGTTATTTTTTGTCTTAAATGATTAATCTATTGTGTAGAAAATAATTTTCGTGTTAGTGTATAAACTTTATAAAATAAATTTAAGGCCTCTTAATATAATTTTGCCTTAGGCCACAAGATCTGTTGAGCCGCCCCAGCATTCAGAATCGATAAAGTCTTTGGTAATATTAATATAAAATGCTTGTTATAAAGTTTCATATATATTATCGTAATGAGTAAAGGAAAAGTATAATTTTTGAAAAAGATTATGAAGCTGTAAAAAAAGAGAATATATGCTCCACGCACTACATTATTCTTTTAGATACACATATGCATGAAGTTTTATATGTTTCTCATTTCGAAGCCTTTAATATTTTAATGAATAGTTCTTCTTCTTTTTTCAAATTAAAAGTTGAAAATGGAAATGATAATAATTATTAAATTTATAGGAACCAAGGATTTGCAATTGAAAAATATTTTTAAAAAAATAGGAATAGTGATCAAGGCCTTACTCTTTTGATCTCTGCCATGTCCACTTACGATGATCCATTTGGTCAATAATTGTGAGATTTTTTGCAAATAACATGAAGCAATTTTTTCCTGTCTCTTTATCCACCCAATACTGCATTTATCCAAACTATATTAATTCCTCACCTCATATCTACCAATTATTAAAAACACAACAAACTAATAGAAATTATAACTCCTTCTCCTATCATTTTTATTTGGTTATTTATTGATTTGACATATTCCGAAATTATTACTTTCCCAGCTTTCATTTAGTTGTCAGGTAAACAAAAAATATATTTATCAATTTTTTTAAAATCAAGAGAGATTATTTATTTATTACCAACTTTGCCGACACATCAATAAAAATTAAAGAATTAATAAGAGATATATAAATCAATTAACACCTTAAGAAAATCTTATCACGACAACTAAATGAAATCTGGAGAACAATATATATATATATATGATATTAATTATGCTGTAAAATCAAAATTTCATTACTACTTCCGTTCCATACGATATAGTATATGATATTCTTAGCTTTTATATATAATCCAAAATACAATAAAAAAGGTATTAATTTATATATTTTCACAAATTTACCTAAGTAGGTTTTACATAATAAAGGAATCACATTAAATAGGTACTATTTAATCAAGACCCTAAAAATCCCATACATAATATGAATAAAACAGTAATATTTTTATATAATTATTTAATGATAAGGATAATTTGTGGTGTAAAAGTACCTTGGTCTTGCCATCTGAAAAGACTATTCCTTGATAGAGAATGTCATAAAGTTTGTCCTTGCAGTAAGTATGGACATCCATAGATGCATCTTTTAGTATTTCTGAACATCTGTGTGGAAGATCATTTAGATCATTTGTATAACTAATTTGCACATTTGTATTGTTATCAACACTTGCACTTTTAGTACAAAGATAATTGTTACAACAAAGACTCTGACCCATTTTTCTCATAAATACTTTATAATTATGAAATTGGGCTTTAAAGAAGCTAGGAAGCATCTATTCTCTATGAAATTGGGCATATTTTTTCATTATTATATGTTGCTAATGTTGTTGATGCCCTTTTATAAAAGTCTAGTGAAAAACAGAATTTTATATTAATAGTACGAGAATCATTTGATGGCTTAACTGGACATATAATTATTCTTGTGTTTTTTTATTGGACTTTATTAGTCCTCCTATGTAATCAGAGTAACAAATTGTTGTTGTTATTATACTTAATTCTTTCTTATTTAGAAATGACGGTTCAAGGACGAACACTTGCTATATCATTTTTATGATGCAATTGACACGTACATAGTTGCAAAAGCATATTTAACCTGAAAGAAGACACGTATCTTAATTAGCTATAGTTAAATACCATTTTACCCAATAAATATTATGAAAATTCCTGTACTATCCTTATTCATCCCATCTCTGATATACAAACGTCACTGCCTTGATATAGCTCACTTGGAAATTGGTGTTTTCCTTCTTGCTCAAATGTGAAAATATTTTTAACTTTTGGATATATTTAGTTCCCATATAATCTTTGAAAAAATGAACTTTACTCTTACTCTTTCCTCAACTCAAAGCTTAAGTCTTAAAACAAAGTTAAAACGTTTGTGAAAGACTTTTGAAATACTTTGTGAACTTCTCCTGATTTAATTCTTAACTTCTAGACTTGATTCATAACTTTCCTTGAATTTGAATTTATGGATTCAAGGATTGCGATTTGTGATAGGAAGGATCTCATGATGTTTAGGGGAGTTTTTAGATAGTCAAACATCAGAAGCGATCAAGAAATCACTGCTTGGAAACTAGTCCGCGACGCGGAGATGTATTTAAATATTTGATCGCGAAAATAATTTTTGAGGCAGAACGGTCCGTGATCGCTCCGTGACGCGAGGAGAAATTTTCCCATCCTGAGGAACAGGTCCGCGTCGCGGACCTGGTACCTAGATTCGCCCGACTTTTTCCTTCTTCGTTTTCTAGCCCCAACTTGCCTAAACTCGGTTATTTTTCCCAAATTCTCTTTAGATTCAGATGCCCAGTAAATGTACCTAAGAACCTAACTCAAAACAACTCTATAATTCGACGCAATAATCTCAAAAACTTCTCAATCTAAACCCAATTCAAGAACGAAAACAAATTCATGAACACGTATCAAGAACATCAAACTTTCAACCCTTTTTGGACGAATTCACGCTGAAATAAACATGCTTGGCACGTGGGTGAACAAACCCAATGTTATGAGAGTCTCACATATCTCGTAGGGATCACCCCTTGACGAAATCCACAAGCGATCGATTCTTGAAGAACTTAATGATTCTTGCTCCTTCTCCTCTTTTCTCCTCTTCTTTCCTCTTACCTCAAAACCCTAACTTAGTTTTCAAAAGCGTAAACTGACCAAGTTCATTTTAGACCCCAATTAAACTCCTAAAAATGAAACAAAGTAATTTGGTAAGGAAAAGACCAAACTACCCTTCAAAAATCTGGATTACATTTTACTTATTTGAACAACCCAACTTCCAACGGGCATATCTCACTCATATGAACTCGAAATCGCGCAAACTCAGCGGTGTTGGAAAGATAATTCCAAGATATTTCCTACAATATATGGAAGCACACATAAATCATCCTGATATAGGATTAAGTAAAAGACCAAACTACCCTTCAAAAATCCGGATTACACTTTCCTTATTTGAACAACCCAACTTCCAATGGGCATATCTCACTCATACGAACTCGAAATTGTGAAAACTCGGTGGTGTTGGAAATATAATTCCAAGATCTTTCCTACGATATCTGGAAGTACACCTAACTCATTTTGAGCTAGGAGTTATGGTTGTTTGAAGTTGATCAAAATCCCAAACTTAACATAACTTGACAAATTTCCAGATTTTTCATTCTTTCCTAAAATGACTATTTCCAATTCTAACTCTTTCTAGTTCTTTCAATTTGCGAGATGTTACATCATCTCTATCCAAAATGGGTTCAAAAAAGAATACACAGTGTGGACTAGTCATGAAGAAATTGATAATAGTTTTGATGTATTTCAACATTATATTTCTGGTGAAAGTAGTAGCACAGTGAATTCTAATGCACAAAATTATAGAATGCATGACATAGTTCAGAATGTGTATGGGGTGCATTCTGATTATATGAGGGGAGTCCACTCGCAGTTGTCTATTGTTGTTAGATTATGAAGTATTAAATTCAATTGGAATGTTCCTCAAGGGGCAATAGACTCTGTGATTGACCTTATGCATGTTTTAGTTGACCCAAATCTAGAGATACATGATATTTTCTATAAGGAAAAGAGGTTGGTAACAAAGTTAGGATTGTCATCGATGAGAATTCATTATTGTGAAAATAGTTGCATGTTATACTATAAAGATGATATCGATCTAGAATCATGTAAGTTTTGTGGAAAATCTCATTATAAGTGGACTCCTAGCGGGAAGAAATTTCCTATTAAAGCGGTGCATTACTTACCTCTTATACCAAGGTTAAAGAGGTTGTATGCATCAAATAACTCTGCTCCTTGATAATATAAGTTCATTACTTTATGACTATTTTATGAGAGTTATTATTTGTTTTGTGAATGCGTGATAACTTTGAAATTGTATTATATAAATTATGGATTTTATGGTTTTTTCGTTCAATTTTGAATTACTATGAAGGTGAGTTGCATATTGAGTTGATAAGAAAATATTTAGTAAATGTATTGTATTAGTTGATTGTTGGAAGCTCTTTGAACCGATGAAGTCTGGCGGATTCATCCTCAAGAACTCACGGATCCTGGATGTATGAGCCACAACCTGTCGACCCGCTCTTTGTTGACCAGCTTGATTGGCCACAACTTGACTCAACATCTGGATGGCATCCCAGAACTCAATATTAGTGACCTCTCCTGGGGGTTGCAATTCTAGTGCATTGGGGACCCTTTGATCCTGGGGATCAACATTTCTCTTAGCAGGACGACCTCGAACAACTCTTCGTGGAGACATGATCTGAAAGATACGTGCAAGTACAAATTAGAAAGAAAATTTTATAGAGTTAAACTCTATCGCATGAAAAAAGTGAATTTTTTCCTAAATGTCGCAGCCTTCTAATTATAGATGTGGCACACTTCACACCGATAACCAAGACTCTACAGACATAGCTTCATAGACACCCTAGGACTCTTGAACTTTGTGCTATGATACCACGTTTGTCACGCATCGAGCCTACACCCTCGACGTGGCAGGCACTCGAGAATCATTGCTAGTCCCCAAGCGAACCATTGGCCTGACTCAATACTTAGCGGAAGGCTTACTCAACAATAGATGAACTCAAAAGTAAAGGTTTCTCAAAAGTATCAAAATAAATAACTCAGAATATTTAAAAACATTCAACTAGCCAAAAGAGGCAACTCAAGTCTTGAACATTAACAATTGAAAATGAAACAGACTTCTTAAAACACTACTGCCTATGAAGACTCTAATAACTATGAGGGAAGTCGGGACAAGACCCACGACCTCCTAACAATATTGAAAATAGATGTGGAACCCTTCGAAGCAAGGAGGCTTACCAAAGCAACTCTGGAACTGCTAGTGGTATCAACGGAACGTATGACCCTGGTTACCTGTATCAAATGGCGTCAGTACATGGAATGTACGAGCAAGGAGAACTCTAAAGCACATATATAAGCTTGAACTGATAAAAAGGAAGAACATACTCACCTCATATCAACTCAAGGATATTCAAAGATACTCAAAGATACTCACATTCAGAAGTACTCAACTCAGTTCAATATAAAAGCAACAATAAAGATGCATTATAATGAAAGCTTTCAAAACAGTTGCTAATAACTCAATGTATTTAAAAATACAATAATAAATCACTACAAAAAAATGCTTAAATAGAGGGGGTTAATTTTAAGGTTTGTGGGGGTTTAAAACCCCCGCAATCTAGTATTGTGGTAGTTGTCAAAACTCCCACAATAAGAGTTGTTGCAACCAATTTGCGGCAGTTTTTTTTTACCCCCACAATCAATTAGCGGGGGTTACTTTGCAGAGGTCGATCCACGCTAATTTAAAATTAAATCTTTTAATATTATTTTTTAGTTACAAATAGCGGGGTTTAAAACCTCCACAATATTTGTAAATTACTTATATTGAAAGATCTGGGCAATCGTAAGCTCTACAATTCATTCAATATTTTTTATTCATATATTATTTATAGAATCACTAATTAAGCTATAAATCATAATCAAATCCAAAAAATATTTCAACTCAAGAAATATATATTCTTTAACGACATATCATAAAGTCATAAAAATATTGCATTATCATTAGTCGCTAAAATTATATTGTCAACATCAAATATCTTCACCAGAATCAAACACTAAATCTAAATACAAAATATCCAATCCAACATTTTAACATCTCCTCCAATCACACAATCTTGTCATCAAATTAATTAGCTAAGACAACTACAATGTAATCAATGATTGTCATGGCTAGGATTACTATCACCACCGCATGATCTTCTTGTGTTCATAGGTGGAATTGGTTCACTAGCAGCATCACTTGGCTGCATAAAAAAATAAAGTATAAAATTAATTAAGTGATTAAAAATTGTGAAATCCTTGGCAAATATATTATGTTTCCAACTATATTCATCATAAGTTAATATATGTCAAGTTGTAGGAGAATTTATCGAAGGAGAAGCAAAGAACCCTGCAAATTGTTCTGGTATCATCCCTTCTTTCATTATCATATACGCGTTGAAAGCATTGATCATTTGATTATGAGCATTCATCCTTTGATTGTGGTTCTCTTGGCATTGGGACGAACATGAGCATTCACTACTTGAAGCACTTGCACCACCAAAATGCGGTCTTACTTGTTTAAAAACTTTACTGGGGACGACTCCTAATCCCAAACTTCTAACCCTTTCAAAGTGCTTTTTTCCTAAAACCTTACCAACATCATCATTTGGCGAAATTTGAAACTCATCCATGATACTTTGGCTCAAAGTTAGCTCAATTTTTTTCTATAGAATCACCTTAGTAAAGACAAAAAGATAAAAACTACTTATATATATATATATATATATATGTCTATACATTCTATGTACACGTAAGAACATGAGTAGTTAATGGAACGGGACCACAAGCTTTCTGGATAACAAAAGAAACACAAGCTTTCTGGATAAAAAATATCAAGTAATAAAAAAAGAAAGGCTAGCCAAAATATTCTTTTTCTTTTATATATCATCTATTGCCTCTTTTTCTTTTTTTTTTTGGATAAGAAAGACATCTACTCTTGCAGTAACAATAGATTCACACTCATGGATAGAAAAAAACATAAAAAGTTTCTCATGCCAACATAATATAATTAAATGCAAAGAATTGAGTTTGTATAACCTTCATCAATTCACAACTATTGCCCCATTTTTTTTATCTTGTTGAAATACAATTAGAATTCATAAAGAAACTTACACATATTTCTTTTGCAGCTTCATTAACATATACTCTATCTTTATTTTTATGAGTAGAAATATATATTTATTCTCGTACAGTCCTTTGTCCAGTTTCAGCCATCTACAAATAAAAAATTCATGAAATCAAAATAATTTACTACTCAAAAATGAATACATAATAAGTTAATTTACTAATCACCATTTCAGTCCTTGTCGTAGCATTTGCTTTGAAGCCACCTGTGTGTGGAGTTGTCTGTTTTATCCGATTTTCAGTATTTCTTCTATGCATTTCCTTATAAAAAAAATATACAAAACTTAATTAAAAAGTCAAATAGTTACATGATAATAAAGACTAGTAAAAACAATAAGATAAGTACCTTTGTTGAATCTTTATATTGGTAATCAACAAAAGAAATTCATTGATCTTGTGGAATTCCATCTGGCACATTATCAATAATCTCAACTTTACTTTTAAGTGGGTTTTCGACTAACTTCCACAAGTTGTTCTTATTTGCAGCCCATTTCTTTCCAATAGATTTATAAATATGTTGCCGCGCATTTGACTCTGTTGTCTTAAAGGAGAACTTGGGCTTCAAGAAAAAAAATATTAGTTAGCTTATCTATTGCTTATAAATATAATATTCAAATTACCAATTATCTTTCTCACCAAAAAGTAAAATAAAGTAAGATTCTAGTTGTAAGATTATACCTTTATAATTTGATCAAAGACGCGATTTAAGTATGCCATAGGCACACTCGACCATTTCTCAAAGTTGTTTGGAAAAAAAGAGCAATGCTAAAATTCTACCAAAGCCTGAAAGAAGGCTGCGAGCCTCTCCAAATGGTCATTCAGGTAATCAAAATTAACCACAATAAGTTCATCACCTGATAAATTAAGCACATATATTTTCTTTTTACTTTGAGCTTTATGACATTGTTTTCTGAATATGTAATATAAACAAAGAAAAGTTGAAGCGGTGAGAGAAACAAATAATGATTATTGAATATGTACTGATACTCAAAATTATTTATCTATTGTTTCTACAGTCCAATGATTCACGCCCAATGTCACGCCCCAAACTCAAGGGGCGCAACTGACTCCTAAAGCCAAAACTCAGGCCCGAGCCGACGCTGCTGAACCATTTGCTACTAGCGCATGGCAGTCACATGCAATTAAGAAAACAAACAAGTATATCTTGGCTTAAAACTAAGCCCTCGGCCGGCAAGGCCCCTGTCAACAGATCTACAAAAGAACCAGCTACTCCCAAGAGTTCATATAAAGAAACATCCAACTAGCACAGAAGTCCTGATTGGGCCATCGAGGCCACCATGATATCTATACCAAAACTAAAAACAGGTAAATATCAGTACAATACATCAAACAGCTCACAAGCTTCAACAAACCAACAACATAGGCCAGCATGGCCATAACGTAGCTATAAACCCCATACACTAGTCTGCAAGCCTCTAAGAGTAGTAAAGATTGGTGGGACAGGG
>JAJOOH010010945.1:0-17248 GCA_029582605.1 Solanum gracilifrons | reverse complement strand
GCCAAGGACAACGAAGAAACATACTTACCTGGACGGGGTCAATGGGCGATCAATAAGACCCATGTCCTAGGTTGGTGACCTCCATTGCACTTTGGAGGTGTGCCTGCCTAAGGTCGGCTCAAGTAGTCGAGCCTACGTCATAATTTGTTGCAATGGGGGCCTGCGTTCGCGCGGCCCCTACCCAATTCAAATTCCAATTGTTTTTGTCTAACGCTATCACCTAAACTGTATAGAATACAGATCAATCATTCTTTCAGAATTGAAATCACACTAAATTAGGTAGTTTTTTTGTCATTGTCCACTCATGAAGACAGTGATGGAATTGTATACATTTTTTTTTTCATTTTTTCCCACATCAGTAAGCTAGTTGGGCATCCAAATGTTTATATGTTGTTGCAGCAACGTAGAAGAACACGACCTTACTTGAACAGGATCTGTTCTATAGGCTCGTACCACTGTATCCTTAGACTTCTAAGGATACAGGAAACCAAGTCTGGTGGATGAATCGTGGACATGAGACTCGAGTATGATTGACAGCTTCCAGGGCCTTTCGGGGTCATGGTGTGCAGTAGATGATTGTTCTCAGCCTGGTTTACCCGGCCCTGAGATGGTCTCATGGCAGTCTGACAGACTATTCACTCTTTTTACTGGTGGGTGGCGGAGAAGGGATCGTGACATCGCAAACCTATGGCTTAGATTGATGACCTCCATTGCAATTTGGAGGGGTGCCCGCCTAAAGTCTGCCCAAGTGGTCGAGCTAGAGCCTACACTATAATTTGTGATAGTGGGGGCTTGCGTTCGCGCAGCCCCTAGAGCTGAAAATTGTTAAGAGACATAAAATTGTTGTCATCAGGTGCAATGTTTGAAGTTACCCCATTAACTAGCTCAATATTGTTTTGATTGAATAAATGTGATAACAGGTTTTTTTTCAACAAGACAAAAATAAAATAAAATTGGTTGAGTCGTTGAGACTTATTTATTCTTATATTAAATGGTATATCATACAACAAGAACAAATTCTAATAGTTGTTCATGAGTGCAAATTCATGATTTGAATTTTATGAGTTCTAGTTTAAGATTCCACTACAATTCATTTGATTTTTACTGAGTTCTAAATTTATTATCTATATATAGTCATTTTTGTGATTTTTTAAATATAAAGATAGATTCGAAACGCATAACATTAACACTACATCCATCCTAAACTTGTTCATAGTTATTCTGACTCTCCTTAATGAATATTCTGACTCGGCACTACTAGCACTGACAGACTCCTAAATAATCATTAAACAGGCTAGCACTAAGCTGTAAAATAAGCAAAAAGTGCTTTTCTTGGACAGCCTGTCTAAGAAGGATCACTTAGTCCCACATCACTAAGTGAAGAAGATAAAATAGTTGTAAGAATATTGTACTATCAACAAAAAAGGGCCAAGGACAATTGAGAGACATACTTACTTTCATGGGGTCAAGTGAAGAAGATAAAATAGTTGATTGATCTTCGTGTTGTGTTGTTCTTTTCGTAGTTTTTATTTTATGTTAAATGGAGGTTGGAAGTTGTAAAAATATGGCACCTGGGCCTAACTCAACCCCAAAAGCTAGCTCATGAGGGGAGGTTTGTCCAAGTCCATATAAGGAGACAAAATTCTCATTCCTCTACCGATGTGGGACATCTTAACAGAGGATCGGAGATGCATTGAACTTTTTGGCTATTAATTAGAGAGGTCAATATGTTTGTACTCTTGAGAACAACATTGTCACTTTTTGGCTTACATGTTCTGTTTTGGTTGATACATGTATATGTATTTTATAGCATTCATACAATGGGGACGGGTTAGAGAGTTTAGTTGTCAGTTGAGACCAAGTTAAGGTATCGAGATGTGTGCACACTTAGAGTTGCAGTGCTACTTGTCATTTTAATTTACATTTAGACATTTTAACTTGGTTTAAATTGACTTTGTAAACACTCTAATTTTGATAATGCACATCTGAAAAAGTGTGTTTACGAGATCTAATTATATGAAGTTAAGATATCTAATCATATAATTTCAAAGTTAAGATAATAATTGTCAGTTAAAGCCATATTAGAAGGTGTCTTTCTATTATGCTTTCTAGTACTTTACTTAATTTTGACTTAAGATGCCGTTGGGAAAAAAAATAAAAATAATTACCAATAACCGTACTTGAAAGTTTAAAAAAAATGAAAGGAACAAGTAAAAGAAAAGTTAAGTACAGTAACTTCAATTCATTTGTTCTATTTTGAATTGTGACGAAGTAAAATATGACAAATAAATTGAAACGGAGAGAATAGAAAGATAAAGTTTTTTTTCTTCAAAAATTGGGTAATCTGGGAAGCATTAGAGTGTTACTGACACAAACATAGATTTGATTTATTTGAGTTAGAAAATTTATATTATTAATTATTAATCAAAAGAGCTAAACTGGATCTTAACAGGATGGATCACGTGATTAGATTACTTAATTAAGTGATTAAAACTTAGGCATGTGATTTGCACGTGATCTCTTGCATGAGCCCCACATAACATAAGATGATTTAAAGGGAATTTCCTCATCCTCATTTTATTTTCTTCAATTTTTTATTTGAATGAATAAGCAAATAGAATAATATATCAAACTACGTCACCAACACGATTGTGGTGGAGTGACAAGTGCTCCTTCACTCTTAATCAGAAGTTTCGAATTCGAGTCTCCCTGGATACAAAATCACCTTTGTTAGAAAGTGTTTTACCTCTAGGACGTTCCAACACAAATCCAAATTTAATCGAGCTCTAATGTGATATCGGACACCGAGTGAGAAACAAATAAAATGAAAATATATCTAACTATGTTATTTCAAATATTATAAAAGATTATTTTTACGAAAAAGCAAAATAATCACCAAATAACCATCAAAGTTTATATTCTAATCTACTAGATTAACGAGGATCTTAAAAAAATAATAATGTAAGTACCTGTAATCAATAAATCATTCATCTCGAATCCATGATTCTTATATTCCTTCAAGTGGGATTGTTTGACTCTTTCTCAAATCCTGTATGAATATCGAAATATTTCATGCATCGAACAGTTTTTTATGATGAAATAAATATCTCAAATCAACATCAACAAAAATATAAGGTGTCCAAATTATCATTAATGAAAATTCAAAAATGAAAAAAAAACATTATTTTTTTTGGATTTGTAGCATTATAATATTAGAAAAAAAGTTGGTCAACTCATGAATCTAGAGATAGTATGGCAGACAGTTATTAAAATATTGCAAGAGTGACAGTTGTATACTGGCTGTGTGGTTGTGTTAGTTAGCTAGCTATTTCAATTCCCTAAGCTTCCAACTTTAATGTCACAACTTGCTTCCCAAAAAAATTCATTACTACACACTTGCTCACCTCAACAGACCTAAAAGTTCCAAAATCTTGAAAAACTCAAAAACCCCATCTTCAAAATCACACTTCTCATTCACCTTTTTCCCAAATTTTACTTTTTTGTTCATCTTGTACACATCAGGTATGGCCTTTTTTGGCTTTGTTTTAGCTCAATTTGACAAGAAAATGAGTTTTTTCCATATGGGGTTTTTGTTTTCAGTCTTGTAATGTTGTATTTTTGAGTAAAAATGTGTTCTTGGAAAAGGGCTGTTATTGTTTTCTGCTAGCATTGAGTGTGATTTCTCAGTTTTTGGTCATTGGATTTTGTTTCTTTTGTCTTGTTTTCTGAGCTGTATTTTTTGAGTAAAAATGTGTTCTTGGAAAAGGGTTGTTCTTGTTTTCTGCTAGCTTTGTGTGATCTCTCAGTTTTTGGTCATTGGATTTTGTTTCTTTTGTCCCAATTGACTGTTTCTGAGTTGTATATTTGAATAAAAATGGTTTCTTTAAAAGGGTTGTTGTTGTTTTCTTCTAGCATTTTGTGTTTTCTCAGTTTTTCATCATTGGGTTTTGCTTCTTTTACCCCAATAGACTGTTTCTTGATTAGCTGTGGTGGAAATAAATCTATACAAGTTGAAGATGGAAGGGTTTTTGAATCTGATTTTGGGGATTCTGATGTGGTGTTGTCTACAAATTCACTTATAACTGTGTCAAATAATGAAAATGGTTTGTTGTCTGAACTTCATTATTCTGCTAGATTGTTTACTAAAAGTTCAGTGTATACTATTAGTACAAAGCAGATTGGTAGACATTGGTTAAGGTTGCATTTTTATCCTGTTAAGAATAATAAGCACAACCTAAAATCAGCTGTTTTTTCTGTTGTGGCTAATGGGATTACATTGCTTCATGAGTTTTCCTTTTCAAGAATGGGGAAAAAGGAACCTTTGTTGAAGGAATACGTAATCGAAATAGGTGGATCAAGTAGTTCGGGTGATTTAGTACTTACATTATCTCCAGTTAGTGGCTCAGTTGCATTTATCAATGGGATAGAGGTGGTCTCTATGCCTGAGGGTCAGTTTGATTTCAGTGTTGTCCCAATTCCGAGGGGGCCGGGTTTTGTTGTTTCGTCCTCAGTTGCTTTGGAGACAGCTTATAGAGTGAATATGGGAGGTCCAAAATTGACACCAAGAAATGACACTTTGTGGAGGGTGTGGAATTCAGATCATACATTTCTTGTTAATCCTGCTAGTGCTCGGAAGGTGAGTACGGATCCGAAATCAGTCAAGTATCCAGCGGGTGAGTCGGTTGATATTGCACCGAATTGGGTGTATGCCACTGCACAAGAAATGGCAGATGCCAAAGTAATAGATCAAAAGTTCAACATTACATGGACGTTTCCAGTCGAAGATGGATTTATTTACTTCGTTAGGATGCATTTCTGTGATTTTGTTAGTCTTTCTCTTAACAATTTGATCTTCGATGTGTACATCAATAACCAAACTGCTGTGGAATCATTGGATATCTCAACAAAGACAATGGCTTTGTCAGCTGCTTACTTTGTGGATTTTGTAGTGAATATGTCAACGGGCTCGAATAAACTTTTCGTTCAAGTTGGTCCTTCTAATTTGAGGATTACTCCATCCAATGCTATTCTAAATGGTTTGGAGATAATGAAAATGAGCAATCCCAGTAGCAGCCTTGACGGAAAATTTGTCGGATATTCCAGCAATTCCGAAAGATCAAATAATAAGAGACATGTAATGCTAGTAATTTTTGCTATCTTAGGAAGTTTAGCAGGTTTATTGCTCATTGCAGCGTCCTGTTTTCTCTGTTTCGTTTGTTTCCGTAAGCCAAAGATGGTGAAACAAAAATCTTTATCATGGTTATCTTTTCCAAATCATATTGGAATTTCAGAAACTAAAGTCTCAGCAGGTAGTTTTGCTTCAACAACGCCTTCACGGACGTTGGGGCGTATCTTCGCCTTCTCTGAGATTCGTGAAGCTACGAAGGACTTTGATGAGAGCTTGGTCATTGGTGTTGGTGGCTTTGGCAAAGTTTATAAAGGAGTGCTAGAAAATGGGGTAATGGTTGCTGTAAAGAGGGGAAATAGCAAGTCTCAACAAGGACTTGTCGAGTTCAGGACAGAAATCGAGATGTTATCCAAGCTACGCCACAGACACCTGGTTTCTTTAATTGGCTACTGTGAGGAGCTAAATGAGATGATCCTTGTATATGAATTCATGGCAGGCGGACCGCTCAGAAAGCACTTATACGGATCAGATTTTCCTCATCTTTCTTGGAAACAAAGACTAGAAATTTGCATCGGAGCTGCGAAAGGATTGCATTATCTTCACACTGGTGCAGCTGAGTGCATCATCCACCGCGATGTCAAGACTACCAACATTTTATTGGATGAAAATCTCACAGCAAAAGTGGCTGATTTTGGTTTATCAAAATTTGGCCCCGCGTTGGATCAAACTCATGTGAGCACAGCCGTGAAGGGAAGTTTTGGTTACCTCGATCCAGAGTATTATCGTAGACAGCAACTGACAGAGAAGTCTGATGTCTATTCATTTGGAGTAGTACTCATGGAAGTCCTATGTGCACGGTCAGCAATCAATCCTTCACTCCCACGAGAACAAGTAAACATAGCCGAGTGGGCAATGCATTGGCAAAAGAAGGGACAATTGGAGCACATAATCGATCCTTATCTTGCAGGAAAAGTGAGCATTGATTCACTCAGGAAATATGGTGAAACCGCGGAGAAGTGTTTGGCTGAGTATGGTGTTGAAAGACCATCGATGGGGGACGTTCTTTGGAATCTTGAATACGTTCTTAACTTGCAAGCTGCTGCCAGACAATCTTTAGAAGATGAAAACAGCAATGCCATACCAGATATACCTTACTCAATTCCTCGTGTTGAGTCGGGCGAGGCTGATGAAATCGACATTGTAAGCCATGGTGAATCAGATGTAACAACTTCATCTGGAGTGTTCTCTCAGATAATGAATCCAAAAGGAAGGTAAAGAAGAAGCTTGTGTTTGTGAAGAAAAAAAAAATTGAAATTGTGGTTATAGTATTTTTTTTTTCATACTATAAGTAGATTTATACCTTAAATTATCAATCTCAGGATGAAAATCCCTTGATGCATTTTTATGTATGGCTTTACACAGCTTACATTATGAATCAATTGTAGTAATGCTCATGTTGTAATTGTCATTTGATGTCTTCTCAAGATTCTTCAAGTTGTGTATTTTTCTTCTTCTTTCATTTCCTTTTGATGATGTTCAGGTCAGTTTGCGTGCAATTCAATTAATTTTACAAGGTACTGACAGTGGCGGAGCTACTTGTCAGAAAAAAAATAATCATATATACAAGTAAAATGATACACAATGTGATTAAATAACATATTTTGGACACCCTTAACATAACAAGCTATTATAGCCTAGTGGTTTCAGACATTTCCAATGAGGCAGCACTTGCATGTTTGAATCTCACTAGTAGCAATTGTATTTTCCATTTTTTAAAAAGAGTTTTTGTTGTGCAATTTCTGGATACCTTTCTTGATTTTTTTATTTATTTTTCATTTTGATTAAATAACATATTTTGAACACTCTTATCATAACAAGCTATTATAGCCTAGATTACCCATTTAAAAAAATTGCATTTAATTATTTAATAAGTAATTTGATTTTGATTGTATATTAGACGTAGGAAAAATCAATTTAAGACATGTTATGAAAGACATTATCTTCAGAATAGTTTTTCATTCTGATTATATAATCAAACACAAAACAAATCAATTTATGAAAGGTGTTATCTTCAAAATAGAATTTCATTACGATTTTTGTATAACAATACATAAAATATTGATTTAAGACACGTTATAAATAACGATATCTTCCAAGTAGATTTTTACCATTGGTCCAAATAAAAAAATGACGTCTTACTCTAAAAATACAATGAATCACTTAAAAATAAACTCTTAAATCTTTCTGAGTATTTTAAGAAAAAAATACTTAACTAAAACAAATTTAAATGATTTGTTATATATATAAGTAACATATTTTTTCAGGAGTAGATGTGCCTTTTCATAAAAAAAAATACATGTGTATTCTTTAAAGAATTACTATATGTTAGTAAAATATTTTCAGAGAATATTGTGTCTTAGTCCAAAAAGTATATATTAAAATTTTGAATTACTTGTAAATAAATAGCAAAAATTATTTCATGTCCCTACCAATCACAAATGTTATTATTGATTACTATAAATAGAAATTTAAAGGAGATTGAAAAAATTATGGAAAAAAAACACTTGGGGGTCCACTTGGTCTACATATTTTCGAGGTTTTCTTTTTTCGGGGAAATAAGTAATTAATGTTGAGGATAAAATAAAATTTATTTTTATTTTTCTTGATATATTAAAAGTGACACGTATACTAAAATTATAAGAACACATATTTTTTTCTATTTAAATGAATATATATTACATATATTGGCAGTATTATATATTCATTTTTATTGTATGCAAATATTTTATATTGACGCAACACACACGTGCAATACACGTACACTTTAGTATAATTGAATTGATTGTAGCGTATTACGTAACACTTTTTTTAATACAAACATACCTTGCATTTGACTTTAAAGCAATCTCATTTTAACACGATTTACAATATTTGTCGATACGTAGAAGTTATCTGTCACATCAAATAGGAGGTAATATATTGGAACCATACCTGGAACAAAGCGTGTTAAGAAATACTTCTTTCTATGAGTCTTATACGTTATGAATCTATATAGTTAGAACTATGATATGAATATTTAACAGAACATGGAAAAAAAAAAAGTACATAAAAGTTAATTGGGTTCTGAATCAATTGGGATTTTTATTTATTTTTTAATATTTTTTTTTTTGTGTGTGTTAAGGATTCCATTAATATGTGCAAAATATTAAAATTAGAACTCAACTATTAACATATGAAGTCGTCGTTCTAAAATTAGAATTCATAAATTTAAAATTATGACTCCGCCTATAATACACCAAGTAACTCTATTTATCAACACTGAAAAGATGGAACAAAATTAATTTACATTTTTGTCTCCACTAGTTTTCTTTTTCTTCTTCTAGTACATCGATTAGTGTGCAAGTATTCTGGATAAAATTTTAACTACTAGTTATTATCTTTGAGATTACCCATTAATATTTATTAAAAAATTACATTTAATTATCTAATAAGTAATTTGTTTTTGATTGTATAATAGACACAAGAAAAATCAATTGAAGACACATTATGAAATACATTATCTTCAAAGTAATTTTCCATTCTGGTTGTATAATAAACACAAAAAAAATCAATTTAAGACACATTATGAAAGACGTTATTTTCAAAGTAGAATTTCATTATGATTTTGTATAATAAATACATAAAAAAATTGATTTAGGACACGTTATGAATGACGTTATCTTCCAAGTAGATTTTTATCATTGGTCCGAATAGAAAAATGACATCTTACTCTGAAAATACAATGAATTACTTAAATAGAAATTCTAAAGAACTATTAATCTTTCAAGTATTTAAAGTTATACTCATATTAGTATAACTTTTATATGAGTATTGAACACGTATATTTTGTGTTAATTAAATTGAGGTAACATATATGTGCAACACACATATACTAAAATTATAAAAACACATATTTTTGTTGTTTAAATGAATATACATTACATACATTGTAACTTCTGTTGCAGTATTATATACTTTATTCTTATTGTATGAAATACTTTATATTAACGTGACACACACGTGCAATACACGTACACTAAATTAATATAATTGAATTGATTGTAGCGGATTACACAACTCTTTTTAGTATAAATACAAATATATCATTGTTGACTTTTTAACAACATCATTTCAAACATGATTTATGATATTTGTCGATATATAGAAGTTAATCTTCACATTTAATAGAATGTATCAAGTTCGGATCATAGGTGCAACAAATCATAATAGGAAATACTTCTCTCTAATGAGTTTTATACGTTATAAATTTAGATAATTGAAACTTTAACACGAGTATTGTACTGAACATGAAAAAAAAAGTAAATAAAAGTTAAACCACCTTATTAGTGTCTTTTCATTTTTTATTTTTTCAATTTTTTCATGTTTGATTGATTTAAATATTTATTCGAATGATCTTATTTTCCTATATAAAATAAGAAAAAATATTTTTCAAAATTCTCTATAAACCACAACTCGAGACATGACACTCGATCCCGACCCCAACCTCGACCTCGAAAGTAACTCCTAATTATAGTATTTTCAAATAAGAAAAAACATTTTTCAAAACTCTCTATAACCTCAACTCGAGACATGACACTCGATCCTGACCCCCCAACCTCGAATGTAACTCCTAATTATAGTATTTTCGAGTCCGATATCACAATATTTTCTCAGATTATATCTAAATAAATAAACCACTTATAATAAAACAAACTATATATTACTGCATGCTTCTTTAAAACCATAAACAATTTTTCTTTTTACACAATTGTCCCATTTTAGTCCCTTCCTCCTCTTTCTCTTCTGCACTCTGCTCTCAGTCACCTTGTTCTTCATTTTTTTTTTCTTGATTATAACTTACTAAAAACAGCACAATCTCTTAATACTCCTTCATTTAAGCATACCCATTTTGTCAAAATCTTTTCTTGGGGAGTTTACAGTTCTGTAGAGAAATTTTTTTTTGTGTGTTTTGGTTGTGAATCAACTGGGTTTTTTGAGTTTTTTCAATGGGACCTATAAGGGGGTTAAAGAGGAAGAAGAAGGTGGAGAAAGATGTTGACCAATATACCCCTTTACATTCTTCGTTATCTCATGTTTGTCCTTCAGATTGGTGGGTCGACTTCTCCAAAAGGATTTCTGGTAACTAAATTTTGATTCTTGATTTGTGTTTTTTGCTTCATGTTTAATGTTTGATGCTGCATTTTTGTTGTGTTTGTTGTTGGTTGTGTTTATCGTCTTTTAGAGGAAATTTTGGGTCAGCTTTGAGTGATTTTTTTGGATAATCGTGGTGTTCGGTGCAGCTACATCTTAAATAACATTGTTATCGGGTAACTTTGTCCACCAATGTTTGGTTAGATGGAAGAAATCACTCCGGGGTCGCTCCGTAGAGTGTATAAGAATAGTATTGAATAGAGTGTAGTGATAATGTTGAGATTAGTAATATATGTTTGCTGAATTGATATGTTTGGTTTAGTGTATTAGGGGTAGTTTTGTCTTTATCCATTGTATTACTAATACCATGGTTTGTTCATGGCTAAAAATCCTACCAAACAAAAGATTGAATAATACCATGACTAATACATGTATAAGATTCTGATTCTCTAATACATCCTACCGAACGACCCCTCGTTTGGTGTTGTATAGGGTGTATTAGTAATGCTGAATGCTGGGATTAGTTATGCTTGATATTATTTCTTATTCACCGTTTGGTTTGGTGTATTATAGATAGTTATGTCTTTAACCATGCTTATTCATGTCTTAGTTATACATATGTTGATAATCCTATTAGATTCTCTAATACATCCTACCAAACGACCCCTTAGTGTTTTGCATCCGGGGTGTAAAACTGAAACCTCATGGGATACAGTAGGCCAGATTCTTGTTGAAACTTTGAGTTATTTTAAATTGGTCTCTGCTCACTTCACATTTTCTGAGTGTTTTTTCTTTCCTTGAACCATGAAAATGGCTAGTAGGGAAATCTCTCATTTATCTGAGAAAAAAAAAAAGAAATGAGGAGTGTGTTGGATTGTGTGACCGTCTCATGTCACGCGAAGGGATATTTTTTCTTTATTTATCCAGGTTCACAGCACGTCTCCTTAGTCCTTACGTTAGAGCTTGATATTTTCTTTGGTTAGACACGTGAAAATATATGTTAGATGAGTGGTGGCAATGCAACTCGAACATAGAAAGATACGAGATTAGAGCTAATGGATTCAACCTTTAGGTTCTTACTATTGAACCTGTTACATTTTTTCAAAATTGTTGAGAATTATGGGTTCAAAGACATTGCTTTCAGTTGAAACCTTTGATTATATGCTACATATACCTGTGAACTTGAACCCAAGATCCCCCTGTTGGGTGATCTTTCATCTAAAAGCTTAAGCTATCGGAAAGGATGTTTTTATTTATTTACTTGGTATATAATAGAGTGTTGGATGTTGGCTATACTTGTTCCAATTTATTGTTTCAAAAAGTCTTGTATTTGTTACATTCTCTTACAGTTTCTTAAGTGCATGAGTATTTTTTTCCATGTAGTAATAGATGCATGTGATTTTTTCGAATGGTAAAAGATGAGAGGGTGAAAATTTTGGTTTCTGGATCCTGCATTTATCTGTGACACTTTGAATACTCCTAGAATGAGATTAGCCACCAAAAGGGAGGAACTTTAAGCAATGAAAAAAACTGAAAGAGCAAAGGGACAAGAGTTTATCCTTTATGATGAATAACTGATCCAAAGGATGGAAGTCAGGTTTACTTGGTTATACGAGTTTTACTTTTTTCAATGACATATTTATTAATCAACTGTAAAGATTTACATGATAGGGTGCTCATAGTGCATTATCATAGTTGAGAATCATTCACTAGTAGATGTTTGCATTGGTCTTTTCCATTAGGTACAATTTACTAAACTCCTACTAACTTTGCATTCCCTTCCAATCGTTTAGCTTTCCTAAAATTTGTTGGGGCTAATACAATTGCTACATTTTAGTTTATTCTCTGTTGTTATTTGCTTATTTGGGCTTTTGTAGAAAGGACTGCATCATATCCTGATACCAAATTAGAATTATTAAGTTTGCAGCATGCCACTCACTTCAGCAGCTCTAAGAATGCAAATAGTTCTGTTTTCCTTGAAATACTTATAGGAAATTTAGATCAAAATGAGAGACTGTACCGGCATTGTATGCGGAGTAGCTTCCCTTGTCTTGTTAGAGGAAAACGAATGAAGTACAGGTCAACTGACCAAATATCCTTCAATGGATGATCAAAGTTCAAATCTTCTTAACCTATCTAAGTGAGTAATAGGCTGGTAGGATTTATCTGGTGACTTTACCTTGGAACATGCATCTGACTGAAATTGAATCAGTCTTTGCTTTTTCCCTTCACCAAACCGCACTGACAGATGAATGCATAATTCTAGATTATAGCAAAGAAAAACAATTGAGGACAAAAGATCAAACTGTGTAGGTTTAGGCTTTACAAATGAGTGAAGTGAAAACTTTGAATTCATAAGCTATGCTTAGTGATAGTTTGAAATTTTGTGCTGCTCACTCTATTTTTATCTCCTCACGAGGAATACTAATTTGGAAGTGCTTTCTTTTGTTTTATCCCCTTTAGTTCTATGCTCTATCTCCCCTTCTAAGAGTAAAGGTCCAAAATTGCTCCTACACCATCCGAAATTGGTTAATGTTACCCTTTGTTCTACTTTAATACCCTCGCCATTAGAATATCGGCTTGTACTTACCCTTACAATTAGCGTAGCTCCGACATGGAATGACTGAACTCCATGTGTCAAGTGAAATAAGTTCAAAGGTGTGCCATGCGAAATAAGTTCAGTTTTTAAGTGGAGTATAGGAGGGGGGATGAACCATCTTCCCCTGACTTTGGAAGGCTGCACTTGGCCTAAACAGTTGGCTCCGGAGTCTTGACGGTTTCTGGGTCATAAAAGAAACTACCCTACATTATACTTCAGGTTGGATCTTCATTAGAAGTTCAAAACAAAACGAGATTTTTTCCCAATAATGAGGTAAGATTAGAACCAGCGTTTAGCAGAGGGAAAAGTTGCTCAAGTACTGGGCAAAATTTGACCATTTTCTCTCCTATTTTTAATAATGGTGATGCAGAGCTAACTTGTGAACCCCTTGATTATTACACCGAGTTTCTGCTATGTCCCGCTAGTGCAGGTAAGACAACTCTGTTCATCAAGGTTTAGGCTGATGGGAAGAAATCATTAGTATTTTTTTTGTCTCTGCCGGAATTTGAACCCCAGGTTGCCCGTGATTTTCACCCACTTAATTGACTGCTAGGTCATATTGATGGATGCTATGTCTAGCTTGACTATGAGCTTCCAAGCAGGTTCCTTTTTGTTTATATGTCCTTGCTTGAGATATTTCTGCTAGACTCTGTTATTTTATTGAAGAAGTAGTAATAGTGCCTATGGTCATTGATTCTGCAACTATAGATGTTGATGAGTGAAGATATGTAACTAGCGATGGAGAAATGGAAAAGAGACAAAAGGCAGGTAACTAAAGGATGGAGCAAATGCATTGATGACTTTTATTAGAAGTATAATACATATTGGAGCTCTCACTTCATTGCCTTGAGTCTTTTTCCTGAAATTGCACCCCTCTGTAAGGATTGGTTGGTTCAGCTATTGGGATGAAATTTTCGAGTGTAGACTTAGCAAATGGAGCTAATTTTACGCAGCAGTGTCTAAGACTGTTGCAGCTTAATAGAGTAGTGCTTTTCTTTTGGCTGTTTTAATCTAACTTTAGGAGCTAAACTGATAAGCGGATTTGCCTTAGATAGCTGAAGAATGCATATGACAAAACATGCAAGTGTTTAGGGAGAGACTGGATACACATACAGAAGTGCTTCCGGATATTTTGAAGTAGTGGTGAAATGAAATGATGGTTCTGTATATATGTAGCTCCTAAGCTTCTGCACTTTTAGTAGATGATGTCGAACATGATTGAAGAGAATTTTCATTATTGTTGACAAGACGGTTTTGAAACAAAAGCTTGCAACTATAACCTCTTTCTTGCAAGTTCCATTTCTAGTTAGTTCTAGGTCCGAGGGATAAAGGGTCTTTTTTTTTTGTGCTTGAGATAATATTCATCAGTTAAAAGTCCTAACTTTGTGTTTCAGTATATTTGCGGCCATGAGATATGACCCCCATTTTGTTTGTTGTTTCTCAGCGACTTCAGTAGAGGAAGGAAATTCAGTTACATTTGAATCTATGTTCAAACTTTCAAGGAAGACATTCAACTACATTTGTTCACTTGTGAAGGATGCTATGATGTCTAAACCTACGAACATAACTGATCTCAGCGGTAAGTTCTTGTCTCTAGATGACCGAGTTGCTGTTGCTTTGAGAAGGCTGAGTTCAGGCGACTCACTATCAATTGTTGGTGAGTCTCTTGGAATACACCAGTCTACTGTCTCTCAGATAACTTGGCGATTTGTGGAAGCCATGGAAGAAAGAGGCCTTCACCATATCCATTGGCCTACAAATCAAGATGACATGAAAGACATAAAGTCCAAATTTGAGAACATCCGAGGCCTTCCCAATTGTTGTGGTGCAGTTGACACCACACATATCATGTTTTGCCTCTCTACAGCTGATCCATCAAGTATAGTCTGGTCCGATTTGGAAAAGAATCACAGTATGATTTTGCAAGCAATCGTCGACCCTGATATGAGATTCCTAGATGTTTTAGCTGGCTGGCCTGGTAGTCTAAGTGACTCTGAGGTGCTCAAAAGCTCAAGATTCTTCGAACTCACTGAAGAAGGAAAGAGGCTAAGTGGAGAGAAATTTAACCTCTCAAACGACACAGAACTAAGAGAATACATCGTTGGTGACTCAGGTTATCCCCTTTTGCCATGGCTTCTTACTCCTTACACAGGACGTGAACTTTCTGATCACCAAGCTGATTACAACAAGCGCCATTTTGCAACGAGGAAGGTGGCACAGAGGGCTTTGGCCAGGTTGAAAGATAAATGGAAGATCATTCAAGGAGTAATGTGGAGGCCCGATAAGCAAAAGTTACCGAGGATTATTCTTGTATGCTGCTTGCTGCACAACATTCTCATCGATTTAGACGATGGAGTTCAAGATGAAGTGCCAGTTACTCATCATCATGATCCTGACTATGGGCAACAAGTTGGTGATTCTACCGATAAATCTGCTTCAATTCAAAGAGAGAAACTTGCTCTCTACTTAGCTAACAAGCTTCCACCTAATGTCCCTTAGGTTGCTCTATATGCTCAACAATTCTTTGTAGTTCCAAAAGCTGGCAGAATAAGTGTCGGTTTATGATCCATGTAGTTTTAAGTCAAGAAAAAGTACCATCTTGTGAAAAAACACCAACTATTAACAACTGTGAATTTTTATGATGTTAGTTATACTATCCAAAGGGAAGCTTTATAGCAACGTTAAAGTTGTTTTCGTGTAATCTATAGGTCAGGTTCGAGTCATGGAATAAGCCACTAATACTTGAGTCAGGGTAGACTGCATACATCACACCCCCTTGGTGTGTGGCTCTATTCTGTACCTTTTGTGAACGTGAGATGCTTTGTTTATCAGACTGTCGTTAGTTATACTTCCCAAATAAGTAGATCTTCTCCGAAAAGGAGAGAAGACATTGAAACTAGAATCTCTCATTGCTTCAATATGAATGTTGTTTTTCTTTTCTCCAACTTCTAAAATACAACAACATACTCAGTGTAATTTTACAAATGGGGTCTGAGAAGGGTGATGTGTACACAGTGTTACTCTACCCTGTGAAGGTAGAGAGATTGTGTCTGATAGACGTCCAACTTCTAAAATGTGGTGTGTCATTTGCCATAGTTAAATAGGGAGGTGAAGATGCATTTGGTTTTTCGCTAGTATCTCATAAGTTATGTTCCGCACCTTTAAAGAACTTATACCTCACTAGACATAAGTTTGATTTGTTGATCCATGTCACACTAAATGGGCTAAGGGGCCCAAAATGCATTTTGGGCTTAGCAGGTACTTGGGCTGCACTGACAACGTTATTAATTTTTGTATCAAACGATCCCTTAGTGTTTTCAAAATAGTGAACTTTTCAATTTGTTCGTTTTAATCTACCCCGTTATGTACTTTAAAGGAAGTGCAATTGATGGATATCTTGATTGAATAAAATGTTTTTTATCTTATTATATCATGTTATTTACCATTTATTTTTGGTTACCAATCAATATAGAGTAACTTACGATTACATTTTAAATGATTTGATTGTATATATATTTTTTGTATCTGTGCATAAAACTTAAACATTATATGTATATAGTTTCAAATTGTCTAATTACATAAGTAACATGTATGTAAGACTTTATTAAATAATATTTTCTAGCGAGCAACAATAAATGCATGATATATATTTGCTAACAAATCCTTATGTTATCTTAATTATAATTAATAAATTGATATGATTTGATGTAAATATCGAACTCGGACAAATATTTATCAATGTATCTAAAGTGGTCAACAAAGGATATTTATATTTGTTGTCTCAATTCAACTCACTTATATGTATATCAGTTTCATTATTAGGAGAAATATGTGCACATTCTAGATTGGTTTAATTTCTCTTTCAATGTAACTACCAATTTGAAACTTTGCAACACTCTTTTAAGAAAATACTACTTTTCTAAGTTATATATATTGAGAGTATTTTATTTATATTATTAATATATTATAATTACATGTAGTTATCTTAAAAAACAATATGTTGATATAGATTTTGTCTAAATATAGTATATGTATCAAAAATTTATTAAATATCTATAAATATTTAACCGTAAACTTAATTATTATCTTACGTTAACTTTAGATCGTTGTAATTAAATCCTAGATCCGTCTCTCAAAAGAAAATTACTCCTTTTTATTTTTAACTAAAACATAATCTTCAAAGGCATTGATTAACTACCTTCTTTTTTCCTCTTTTTGTTTGAATTACAGTAAACTAATAAGGAAAATCCATGAATATCGAATATGACTTTTTCTTCTTTTGTATAATAACTATTAAAATATAAAGTATAGCACATTTAATGTATTGACAT
>JAJOOH010010944.1:0-28323 GCA_029582605.1 Solanum gracilifrons | reverse complement strand
ATATATATATATATATATATATATATATATAGCAGATGCAATGTCGCTATGTTAAAGCCAACAAGTGTAGACAATGCATAGCAAATTTCTAAATGGAGGGCTGCCATGGCGGAGGAGCTCCATATGATTAACAAGAATAATACATGGGTACTTCTACCTAGACTGTCACGCCCCGAAGCTACCCCTAGAGCACAGACATGGAACCTAGGATCACGAGTGACCCCAAGCTAACCCTGCTTGCATATCATAAGTATACTTAAATATACTGAATTAAGAAAGTACTGTGCGAAAACTGAAATGATGGGGAATACCCATTACTATTTGAATAAAGAAACTGTGAGTTTAATGACAACAGAAATATCAAAATCCAAAGCTAAAACTGAATCTAACTATGTCTGAAATAAAGCCTCTATTGACTAAAGATGTTAGGACATGCCCAAGCTAAATCTAGCAAAAGTGAAACTAAGGACTGAAAGTAGAATGATAATCATGTCAATCGTCCTCGAAGAATGAGGACTCACCACTGATGCTGCTGAACAGGAGATCGAGAACCGATCTATGTCTGATCTGAATGTTGAGGACCTGAACCTACATTACTAGAAGATGTAGCGCAGAGTATGCATCAGTACTTGAAAGGTATTGAGCATGCAGGATAGAAATAGCTGAACAATATACATAACTTAACAAAGCATACAGAACAATAATAAAAGATGAGCATGATAACTATACTGAAAATACTCAATGTGAACTAAATTGAATGTAAGGAACAAGTTTATAACATGCTAAAACTGAATATTGTATTGTAACTGGTAACATGGTCGATGTAATAGAATCTGAATATGGGAGTTACTAATAACCGACATAAAACCACGTGAGATAAACGTGGAGTTCGATGTATACGCCCCATCGAGAGGACCCAATATACCCTACCAGAGATATAGAGGCATGACTGGCGTGATCACTAAATTGATGCCCACATAGGGGACTTATAAACCTATATGGGCACATAGTTCTGGAACTATGAATGTGACTGACCCTTAGTCCACTCGGTAATAAGCCTACTCCCCACTGTTAATGTAAATAAACTGAAGTTCTATAGTTCTGAAACATGCTTACTGAAAATGCAACATTAATGTACTAATAATGAAACATTCTTAACTGAGGCATGTATATCTAAATAAACTGACCTAGCAATTGTAATCCATGAACTAAACGAATCTACAAAACTAGAGTTCTGAGTTTTTATGCAAAGAACTAAGCAACAATTCTACGAAAACATAATAATCTAATTTGGATTAGTCTAACAACTAAATCACATCATATATTCTGAAATTCTAGAAAACTTAGGTCTAACATGATATAGAGAATCAAGAATCTGACTGAATTATAGGGACCTAATGGGTGAAAGGAACCCACTAGTTAAATCCCACATACCTGTTGACGAATTTCACAGAGAATTCTTTGGATTTTGGAGCTGGAACTGAAGGAAGCCTTATTGCATTCTTGGAGAGGATTGGTCGACTCTTTCTCCTTCTTTTTGTTCAACTTGATGAATTTTTGGAGAATAAGTTGACTAAGGTAAGTTCTAATTAAATTACGAGGCTAAAGCTGACTAAAACAACGTAGTTTAGGGGTCCAAACGACCACTGACTTAAATGTTGTCGGGGCCAACCGACGGACTGACCGACGATCCATGGACTGACCAACGGTTAGTCCTATCAACCGCCGAATGGCTTTAGAGAGGGGTTGTTGAGGGATCTGATCAACGGACCAGGATCATGGCCCATGGTCTAACCTGGGATCCGTGGGTCAGGTCATGGATCGACCCTAGACATTTTTCTGGATTGTTTCTGGGAAGGGCTACAAGTGGCCATCCATGTACCCCACCTACGGTCCGTGGGACACCCTACGGTCCATGGGTGGTGCCCATCGTTGGCACCTGCAACTTCTGAAATTTGCATTTTGGTCTGACTAGGATATGGGGTGTTGCATTATCTCCACCTTGGGAACATTCGTCCTCGAATAAAGATTATACTAGATAAAAATGGAGGGAAAGAGCTGCAAACCCTACCATTAAGCACTAGAAACTGAAATCTGACTGAACTAAATTCCAAGAACATGCAAATACGCTGAAAATTCAAGTATACCTGAAGGAACATGATACTAAGACTAAAGCTACACATGAATGACTGAAAAACTGGAGAGGAACTATTACCTCAAGCTCGAATGGAATCGGAAGGAAAGAGATGAGGATACTTAGCCTTCATGGCTGCTTCTACTTTCCAAGTAGCTTCCTCTATAGACTCTCCTCCAAAAAAACCTTAACTGAAGCAACTTATTTGCTTCTCAGCCTTCAACTGGCACATCCTCATAAATGTGACTATCCTTCAAAGCCACACTATCCAATGGTACTTTAGAAGATGGATCACCTACACACTTCCTCAACAACGAAATATGAAAGATCGGATGCACTGTAGCTAGTTGTACTGGCAACTTTAGCTCATAAGACACTTTACCAATTCTTTCAAAATCTTGTAAGGGCCTACAAATCTAGGGCTGAGCTTCCCTTTCTTGCCAAATCTCATCACCCCCTTCATAGGTGACACCTTCGTGAAAACCCAAACATCAATTAGGAACTCCAAGTCCCTTCTCCTTACATCTGCATAGGATTTCTGGTGACTCTGGGCTGTTTTAAGTCTATCTCTAATGAGCTGAACTTTTTCAATGGCATCATGAATCGAATATGGCCCTATCAAGGTTGCTTCACCTACTTCAAACCAACCAACTGGAGATCTACATCTACTCCCATACAATGCCTCATAAGGGGGCATCTGAATGTTGGAATGATAACTATTATTGTAGGCGAACTCTATAAGGGGAAGGTGATCTCCCAACTACCCTTGAAGTCGATCACACAAGCTCTCAACATGTCCTCTAGGGTCTAAATGGCACGCTCTGCCTGACCATCCATCTGTGCATGAAATGCGGTGTTAAGATTAACTTGAGTACCAAGACCTTTCTGAAATGACTTCTAGAAATGAGAGGTAAATTAAGGACCTCTATCTGAGATGATAAAAAAAGGAACCCTATGAAACCTGACTATCTCATTAATGTAAAGCTTGGAGTAGTCCTCCGCCGAATCTGTCGTCTTAACAGCCAAAAAGTGTGCGGACTTAGTGGCTCTGTTAACTATCACCCAAATGGAATCATGCTGTCTGCGAGTACGAAGTAAACCTGTAATGAAGTCCATGTTGACCACTTCCCACTTCCACGTAGTAATGTCAGTCTCTTGAGTCATACCTCCTAGTTTTTGATGTTCTACTTTCACTTTCTTGCAATTAGGTCACTTAGCCACAAGATCCGTTATATCCCTTTTCATTCCATTCCACCAAGACTTCCCGCAGATCACGGTACATCTTAGTGGTGCCTAGATTAATAAAATACCTGGAGTTATGGGCTTCTGCAAGAATCTATTGTCTCAACTCACCCACCTTAGGAACACATAATCGACCCAGATAGCGAAGCATACTATCTCCCACTTGGGAGAAAACATCAACTCTGTACTGATGAACTGCACCCTTTAGTTGAAGAAATATAGGATCACTTTCTTGCTTTTCCTTCACCTCCACATCCAATGAAGATTCTAGACAATTCTGGACTGTTACACCACCATCTGATATGCTCATAAGGCGAACTCCTAAAGGAGCAAGCCTGTGAACATCTTTTGCTAGTTCTTTTCTTTCTTCCTCAACATGTGCTACACTACCCATAGATAGTTTGCTAAGAGCATCTGCTTCTACATTGGCCTTGCTAGGATGGTAAAGCACATTTATATCATAATCCTTAAGGAACTCAAGCCTTTTCTTCTGGTGATGACTCAACTCGTTCTAGGTGAACACATACTAAAGACTCTTATGGTCTGTGAACACATCTACGTGAACACCATATAAGTAATGTTTCCAAATCTTTAGGGCAAATACTACGGCTGCAAGCTCGAGGTCATGAGTCATATAGTTTTTCTCATGCACCTTAAGTTGTCTAGAACCATAAGCTATATGTAACATTCCGAAAACTAGTAGCTTAAACTAGAGCCTAACACATGGATTAGAGTCGTAAATATCTCCCTATACTTTCAATAAATATTTTTGGGTTAAGGTGTCAAGGTACGACTCCCTAAGGACCAGCCATCCGAAAACCCCCCTCAAAACTGCCCAAAAAGCAGTAACCTATGTGAGGGACCTACGGGCAGTAGGTGCACCCACACCCTGTAGGTGGGGGTCGTGGGTCAAGCCCCTCAAAAGCAGGCTGCAGTCACTTGAACCACGAAAGTGCAGGATGCCACGTGAGTCCACTCACAGACCGTGGGTCCTGGGTCGTAGGTCACCCCTAAAACTGCCATTTGGCAGTTAAGTCTATGGGTCTTTTAGGGATTTCCTTTTTAATTAATAGTTATGTGGTGTCATTTTAAGCCTATTTTAAACAACTATATAATTATCTTTACCACCTAAATTAACCCATCTAAAATGGTAATTCCTAAATCCCCAAATCAAAACAAAACCCTCTCTAAAATCATCTCTCTAAAACCCCAAGGAAGAAGAAGAAGATCAAGTTAGAGCTTTAAGAAGGAGGCTGTTTTCATATGATTCTGTTGGATTTCTTCACCTAATGTATGGTAGTCTTTGATTCATGGAATGTTTTCATCCATGAAGCCCTCAAACTCTCAATTTCAAAGTAGGAAAACCCCTAAAAGCTAGGGTTTTCACTTTAAGTCATGGATTCTTTCTAAACACATTTTAATGATTTAATTATCATATATTATTATTGAATTGTTGATTATTATGGTTTTTATGATAAAATCTCCCATGAATCCATGAAATCCTCATAACCCTAATTTGTGACTTCTGATGTGGGTGAATTGTAGTAAGATGAATACTATGAAATTGTACGTGTAGTAGTTTAGTTATTTGAATCATGTTACCATCCATATCTAATGTAGTAATTCAAGAAAGGTTGGTTGAATGTGATCTATAGTACTTGAAGGGCAAGACATGAGAATTAGCAATGTGTATGAGACTTGTGTGTATACAATTAGATTGCTTAGAGAGTAAAGTGAATATACTATAATCTAATTGTTGTGTTGATTGGATGATTATCCTCATGTACACACTTAGGTATGAATACCATGTAATGTGAAAGGTTTGTCACATATAGTGATTCTTAGGTTTCAAGATTAGTCTCACTTATTAAATCTAGGAGCTTTAGCATAAGTTTGTTGGATAGAGGGTCAAGACACTCTTCCATAATTATCAATTTAAGTCAAGACTTAATATAAACTCAATGGGAATTATGCTTAGCACTGAGTGGATAGTATGAGATGGAAGCCATCACGATAGTAGAGGTCGGGTTTCTAGGAATAATCTCTTGGGATGGAAGCCCTCACGTTAGTGGAGGTCGGGTTTTCTAGTAGCAATCCCCTTATCCCATAAACTATGTGCCCTCATAGGTCTTTAGCTAGTGGATCCACCTAAGCTAATAGTTTTGTTCTACCTTAGGCAAGTAGGACAACCCCTTTTCGGTGTGGGGTAGACACCGGATTCCATGATTAAGCTCTCATGGTCTATGTCGGTTAAAGATAATCTCACTATGATAAAATGAACTAGAATATGATTTATGTACTATAGTTATTCAATAATTTTTCCTTAGTACGGGTAGGAGTATGGGATCTTATTCATACATTGCACAAGGAGGCATTAAGTGTATTTATGGTATGTTTCCATTATGGCATGATGATCAATATTTTGAATATACTTGTGTCTGATGATTTGCACTTATTTTCATGATGATTCTTAAACTTGGTAAATTGCATAGTCTTCAACTAAAATGTCCTTCTTTTTAGCATGTTTCAAGGTTTTTCATGCATAGCTACCATACTTAGTGCATTTTTGTACTAACCCATATTTATTCTACATTTTTCTACAATGTGTAGGTTTCGGTGTTTGAGGCGATATTTCTTTGATACAAGCTTAGATCGACTATTCTCTTAGCTTGTGGTGAGTCTTCCTGGATCTGAGGACGAGTGATATCTTGTTGGTCCTTTTCTTTCATTGTATTAGACTTTCAAATTTCTATTGTAAGGGTTGTGACCCTATCTGAGACTTCGATTGTAATAGATGGCTAAATGAGACAATGTCTAGACTTTCGCTTTGCTTTTATGAAAACTTCTTAAGACTTGAAATGTATTTTTACTTTTTATTGTTCTTTACGTATGTGATGATATGCGAAATAACTTACATGGTGCCGTTAGGGGGATTGTGTTCCTTGTTACGTCTACGGGGTACCCTTGGGTCGTGACATTATAACCTTACCTCGCTGCATCAACACACAACCTAGGCCGACTCTGGATGCATCGCAATAGATCACATAACCGTCTTAACCCTCTGGTAGAGTCAAAAGAGGAGTTGTAGTCAACCTAGGTTTCAGATCTGACAAGCTCTTCTCACACTCATCTGACCAATGAAAATTAACCTTTTTCTATGTCAAATTAGTCAATGAAGAAGCTATGGATGAAAATCCTTCCACGTACCTTCTATAATAACCCGCTAAACCCAAGAAGTTTATGATATCTCCAGGAGAGGTAGGTATGGGCCATTGTCTCACTGCTTCTATTTTCTGAGAATCCACTCGGATCCCTTCACTAGACACAATATGCCAAAGGAAAGCAACTGATTGCAACCAAAACTCACATTTGCTAAACGTAGAAAATAACTGGGGATCTTTGAGAGTTTGCAGGACAACCCTCAAATGAGTCCCATTTTCTTCCTCATTCCTAGAGTAAATGAGGAAATCATCAATAAAGATGATAACGAACAAGTCCAAATACTGCCTGAACACTGTTATCAAATCCATGAAAGTTGCAGGAGCATTGGTTAGTCCAAATGACATAACTACAAATTCATAATGACCATACCGAGTTCTGAAGGCTATTTTTGGGATGTCACTATCTCTGACTCTGAGCAGATGATAACCGAATCTGAGGTCTATCTTCAAAAAATGACTAGCACCCTAAAGTTGGTTGAACAAGTCATCAAACCTGGGGATATGATACTTATTTTTTATTGTGACTTTTTTCAACTGTGTATAATCAATGCACATCCTGAGGGAACTATCTTTCATTTTCACGAACAACACTGGTGCACCCCATGGGAAAATGCTAGGTTTGATGAAGGCCTTATCTAGAAGGTCTTTCAACTACTCTTTCAATTCCTTAGGCTCAGTTGGAGCCATTCTGTAAGGAGGAATATAAATAGGCTGGATATCTGGAAGGAGATTAATTCCAAAGTCGATTTCCCTTTCGGGAGGAACTCCGGAAAGATCTTTTGGAAACACTTCTAGGAACTCATTTACCACTAGAACTGACTTAAGAGTTGGGTTTCGGAGATTGAATCCTTAATCCGAACTAAATGATATAGATAACCCTTAGAGATCATCTTTCTACCTCAAGGTAAGAAACGAATCGACCTATGGGCGCTAAACTACTACGCTTCCATTCTAAGATTGGCTCTTCTGGAAACTAAAAAAGAACAATCCTAGTTCTACAATTGATTGATGTATACCAGGAATGTAACCAATCCATGCCTAGAATGATATCAAAGTCTACCATTTTTAACTCTACGAGATCTGCTGAGGTGACTTTCTGAGAGACTGTAACAAGGCAATTTATGTATACCCGTGTAGCTATGACTGGTTCACCAACTGGAGTAGAGACTGAGAAGGGTTCTGAAAGAATTTCTGGACTGACACCTAAGATTACTGCTATAAAGAGAGTTACAAAAGACAAGTAGCCCCTGTTGTCTTTCCACTGAGTGAACCATATGTGAGCCATATCCTTAAGCTGGTAGGATGCCAATTCCACCCTATCACTACGAGTCACTTACATCACTCCAAAGATTTTCTTAACCTCATCAATGAAGTTCTGTGGGTCCTCACAAACTTGCGAACATAAAAATCGGGTGGATTCATCCTAAAAAAATATTGAACTCTAGCTGCCACTGATCTACCATTTATATTAGTAGGAACTGGAACTTGTTGATTGTTCTGGTTGGTTACACTCTGAGCCAAAAGCTAGATCGCATTTTGAAACTCTGTGTTTGAAACCTCTAAGTCTGGGACTAGAAGAACTGCGTTAGTATTGCGTGCATTAGCATTCATTGCGTAAGCTTCTACAAGGATGCATGATCTTAAGTGCATAACGTTGAATTAGAAATGAGAAGTTAGATCATACCTTACGCACGATAAGATTAGGCAAGAAAGTGAAGTTTTCCTAAAACACTTCGTAGTCTCCCTCTCATTAGATGTGGTGCACTTCACACCCATGAAAAGGACTCTACTTAGTGCGGCTTTTCAGACATCCTAGGACTTTTGAATCTAACGCTCTGATACCAAGTTTGCCACTCCCCGAAGCTATCTCTAGGGTGCAGACACGGGACCTAGGATCACAAGTGACCCCAAGCTAACCTTGATGTCACATCATAAGCATACTTAAAGATACTGAATTAACAAAGTACTGTGTTGAAGCGTAAATCATCATAAAACTGAAATGATAGGGAATACCCATTCCTATTTGCATAAATAAACTATGACTTTAATGACAACTAAAATATCAAACTCCAAAGCTAAAACTGAATCTAACTATGTCTAAAATGAGGCCTCTACTGACTAGAGATGCTGGGACAGGCCCCAGCTAAATCTAGCAAAACTGAAACTAAAGACTGAAAGTAGAAATATAATCATGTCAATCATTCTCGAAGAATGAGGACATACCACTGATGTTGTTGAACTGGAGATCGAGAACCGATCTATGCGTGATCTGAATGCTAAGGAAGAACCTACATCACGATAAGATGTAGTGTAGAGTATAAGTCAGTACTTGAAAGGTACTGAGCATGCAGGATAGAAATAAGCTAAACAATATGCATAACTGAACAAAACATACTCGACAATGATATAAGATGAGCATGATAACTATACTGAAAATACTGAATGTGAACTAAACTGAATGTAACGACCAAGCTTATAACATGCTGAAACTGAATATATTGTACTATAACTGGTAACATGGTCGATGCAATACAATCTGACTGTGGGAGCTACTAATAATCGACATAAAACCACGTGAGCTAAACATGGAGTCTGATGTATACGCCCTAATGAGAGGACCCAATATACCTTACTAGAGGTATAGAGGCATGACGAGCGTGATCACCACACTGATGCCCACAGAGGGGACTTATAAACCTACGGGGATACATAGTTCTAGGACTATGAGGGTGACTGATCCTTAGTCCACTCTGTATTAAGCCTACTCCCAACTGATTATGTAAATAATACATTATAAATGAAGTTTTGTAATAATGAATAGATCAAAATACTGATAGGCTTACTGAAAATACAACATTAATGTATTGATAATTAAACATTCTTAACTGAGGCATGTATATCTGAATAAACTGACCTAGCAAGTGTAATCCATGAACTAAATGAATCTACACAACTAGGGTTCTGAGTTTTTATGCAAAGAACTAAGAAATAATTCTACGAAAACATGATAATCTGATTTGGATTAGTCTAACAACTGAATCACAACATAAATTCTAAAATTCTAGAAACCCTAGGTCTAACATGATATAGAGAATCAAGAATATTAGTGAATTATAGGGACCTAATGGGTGAAGAGAACCCACTAGCGAAATCCCACTTACCCGGTGACGAAATTTACAGAGAAATCTTTCGATTTTAAGGCTTGAACTGAAGGAAACCTTGATGCATTCTTGGAGAGGGTTGGTCGATTCTTTCTTCTTCTTTTTGTTCAACTTGATGATTTTTTAGAGAATGAGTTGAGTAGCGTAAGTTCTAATTAAGTTACAAGGCTAAAACTGACTAAAATGACGTAGTTTAGGGGTTAAACGACGTAGTTTAGGGGTCCAATGCATATGTAAAAGACCAAACAACCCCTGGCTTAAAAGCTATCGGGGCCAATCGACGGACTGACCGATGGACCGTCCTGTGAACCGTTGACTGGCTTCAAAGAGGGGTTGTTGAGGGGTCTGATCCACGGCCCGTGGTCTGACCTACGATCCGTTGGTCCGACCTTGGGTCGACCTTAGATATTTTTCTAGACTGTTTCTGAGAAGTGCTGCAGGTGGCCATTCACGGACCCCACCTACGGTCCGTTGATCATCCTACAGACCATGGGTGGTGCCTATCATTGGCACCTGGAACTTCGGAAATTTGCAATTTGCTTTGTCTAGGATATCGGGTGTTACATAGGCCTCTTAACAAGCAGACTCTTGGAACTAAATGGGTGTTCAAGATTAAGCTGAATTCAGATGGAGCACTCAACAAGTAAAGAGTAAGGCTGGCTGTAAAGGGCTAGGTGCAACCACATGGAATTGATTTTCATGAAACCTTTTCACGAGTTGCAAGGTTTGATACAATTAGATTGCTACTTGCAGTTGCAGCACACCAAGGTTGGCAAGTATTTCAATTGGATGTTAAGTCTGCCTTACTTAATGGGTACCTTGTAGAGAAAATTTATGTAGAGAGCCTAAAGGTTTTAGAGGGGCTGGAGACCAAGTATAGATTATAAGAAAAGCTCTTTATTGCTTGAAACACGCACCTAGGGACTGGTATGCACAAATCGGTAGCTACTTACTGAATTTGTGGTTTAAGAGAAGTTGCAATGAAGCAACCCTGTATATTAGACTTCAAAATGATGATTTTCTCCTAGTTTATCTCTATGTTGATGATCTGTTGGTGACTGGCAGCAGCACACAGTCTATCACAAACTTTAGGGAGCAACTGAAGGTCTTTGGATAAAATGATTTGGGAAAAATTACTTATTTCCTGGGAATCGAGGTGAATCAATCTTCTCAAGGAATCATTGTTTCTCAGAAGAAATATGCTACCGAAATATTGAAAATGTTTTGTCTTGAAAAATGCAAACTAGTAAGTACGCCTACAGTTTAAGGAGAGAAACTGATGAAGCAGGATGAGTCTGGTTTGGTTAATGCTTTGATATATAGAAGTTTGATTGGTTCCTTGTGGTAATTATCAACCACGAGGCCTGATATTATGTACGCAACAAGTGTACTATCAAGGTTTATGCATTTACCAACTTAAACTCATCTCAAAGCAGCCAAACTCATCTCAGAGCAGCCAAAAGAATTTCGAGGTACATTCGAGGTACAATTGATTATGGTGTCTTTTATAAAAGAACCACATTTATGAAATTGTTGGGGTTTGTTGACAGTGACAGAGCTAGGTCGCAAGACGAAATGAAAAGCACTTCAGGATATTATTTCACTCTCAGATCACATGTCATTTGTTGGTGCACAAAGAAGCAAGGATTTGTGGCTCAATCAACAGTTGACGCGGAGTATGTTGCTGCCTCCGGTACTGTTAATCAAGCTTTATGGTTGAGAAAAATCTTGATTGACTTGGGGCTTCATCTAAGCAAAGCAATTGAAGTCCTTTGTGATAACAAAATCCAGTCTTTCATGGAAATATTAAACACATTAAAATCAAATACCATTCCATTCGAGAAGCTGAAAGGGAAAATGAAGTGCATGTTTTGTATTATTGTGGTGAAGATCAACTAGATGATATTTTTACAAAGGCAATGTAGAAACAAAGATTTGATCTTCTTAGAGCTAAGTTTGGAATATCCAGCAGCACTTGCATCAAGGAGGAGTGATGAAGGTTGCTGTGATGCTAAGTGTTGTCATGTTAGTACTTTTGTCTTGATATTTTTGTTATAACTTTTTAATTAATTTTAATACAAAGTTCTAGAATGTAGAAGATATTGTAATATATGGTGGAGCTTGATTTAAGCACAAAACAAGGAGTCAATTTACAGGATTTAGGGGATTTGACACCACTTTATGTATCTATATATGTAGTAAGCTTTTGCTGAATGAAATGATCTGCTCCCTTTCTCCGAATTATCTCTCTATTATCATATTTATCTTCTCTTTCTCTCCTTCAGTGAGACAGACATGGATCTTTTTTGAATAATTTTTTGGCGAATAGATTCCAACTATCATCAAAACTTAGAAAATATTTACAATGATATGGAAAATCAAGACAACTGGCATAATCAACAACATACTTGAATAGAGTGGTTAATAGAAATTGGCTTTTACGGTCATCGTTTGGAAATATTCTTTGAATTTTTGTCCCAAGCCTCAGTACTCCAAATATCATCTATAACAATTAGAAATATACTTCCTTTAAGACCGCTATACACAATCTCCAATAGTTGATCATCACTCATCTCTTGATTGCTTCCAGTTATTGAAGAGACAACTTTGAGAAGCATTTGTGGCTCATTGTATTCTTGGGAGATAGTGACTCATGCATGTTTATCAAATCGAAAACAAATATATGAATCATCATAAACTTTTTTTGCAAGAGTTGTCTTACCTATACTGTAATGACTCGGAAGGTCATTTTCGGAAATTATCGTAAGGTTACCATTTTATCCCTTCCAATATTTTACCCCAGTCATTTCTGATCAGTTTGTGAAGGTGATTTGGAAATTTTGAACTATTCGTTTAACTAGAGTTAATTAAATGATGGGTATCTTTTAAGTAATTAATTCAGTTTGTGACGAGTGGGCTGAACCATAATTTATTTTATACCACTTGACTCATATTTATTACAATAATTTATTAGGGTTTGTTGCTTTTAATACATAATTATTTTATTTAGAAAATAAAAGAGAGAGAAAAGGGATAGGCGAGGCGGAGTTGGACGACTGGCAAAGGGGAGGCGTGCACTTCTTGAGGTCAAAGCTAAGTGAAGCTCCAATTCTTTTCCTTTATATGAAATTAGGATATGACACTTACATTAGTATAATAATGTTATTAAGGGGTAAACATGTGAATGTCATTACTTGTTTGTTGATGTTGTTTGGCCAGAAATATGGCAAAATAATTTGTAGTGGTCAATAAGATAATGCTGACAAATAGTGAATCGGAATTAATGATGCCAATGATAGGTGAATCATTAAGGATAAGTGATTATGATGTTTATTTTTGTTTAAAATAGGTCAATTTGCAAGTTAAATTCCTGGTCCAAGGATCCTGACGGCCTAATCTAGATTTCCATTGAATTTTTTTTAAGCTTATCACATATGATTCAAGTTTTGATCGATTGAGATAAATAATTAATCATTAGATGTTATGTATTATATGAATAATATTAGATTTATTACATTTGGAGAAATTGAGATTTAACTGTAACTTTGAAATTAGGAAATATGAGGCTTGGCATGTTAATTAGCATCAAGATTAGGAACTTGATTATAGATTTGGGTGAGCTTTTTGGTCTAGGCTAGACATATAGTAATATTGGTGTTGCTAATTTCAAAATCTTATTATGATTTTTTATTTGAATAGATTGCATTAATTTGGAAGCCTAGCGAAAGGGGAAGGCTCAAGTCTCAGAGTGATTGTTTGATTTTTTGAGGCAAATGGATTTCCCAACCCTTTTTAAGTGTATAGAATTGTGTATTTCATTGTCGTGTGTGTTGGGGAGTAATGAGACTTGTTGATGGTTTTACTTGTCCATATCGTATAATTCTAATTATGAAATATTGGTGATAAAAGAAAATGTTATTAATTATTGGTATGTGATGTGACAAGAATGGTTTGAAAGGGTTACCGATTCATTGTTGATATTGTATCATGATTGTGATGTTGTGCGTTGTACATTATTATGAAAATGATCATCTTCTCATTATTTGTGTGAACATGTGATTTGCATTGGTTCTAAGATATGGTTGTGACAAGTGTTATGTGAATTGAGGAAGAATAAGAAATTAAAGAGGATGTACTGTTTCGAGGGACGTGTTGGGCGCCGCGACGGATGTTATGATTTGAGGGACATGTCACATGTCATGATGTATTCTATTATTGAGGGACGTGTTGCACCCGCGGTGGATTTTATTGTTGAGGGTCATGCCACACACCGTGAGAGATGCTTGGATAAATATGTCCCCAATGGTTCCTGGACTAAGAGACAGCAATTGCGTATCACTAGATAAGACATGCATCACTATACTTGACATTGTATTTCATTGTATTGGATATCTTTATTATTTGTGAATTTGTGAATTTGTGAGTGCCTTTATGTGGAACTTGTGATTGGTGAACTTGATATCGTGTATTGTTGATTTGAAATTGTCGAAGTGTTGTCATTGAGCTATGTGTTATATTATTTGTGAATTGTTAGGTTGGAATAGTTTTATGCAGGTTGTAGTTATGTATGTTCATTGGGGTGGTAGGAGTACTCGTATTCTATATTCTTAACTTGTCTTTAGGAGTTCACTTGTTGAGTACCGTTTGGTTTGATGCTTGCCCCTTACTTCTACATTTGTGTAGGTTATGAGCCCGGATCATCATGATACTCTCTCTTATCTTCTTTACCGAGGTTTCCCATAGAGATATGTGAGGTAGTTGATTGTCATCTCAGCAGACCTTTTCACTCCTATTTATGATCTTGTTCTATTTTAGAAACAATATCATTTGAGACTTACATATTTTTTTTAAATCTATTGTTATACAATAACAATAGAGGCTTATGCATGTGGCAACTAGGTTTTGGGGATTTAGTTAAGTTGACTTATTATCTGCATTAGTAATTGTGTATTAAACTTTTATTTTTATTGTATTTCCATATTTTATCATAATAGTTGGGCTTTAGACTGACTTGACTTGGTGGAATAAGACGATTGTCATCACATCCATTTTTGGGTCGTGACAAAATGGTAGCAGAGCTCAGGTTCATAGGTCTCATGCGTTCACACACCAAGTCTAGTAGACTCTCGAGGCTCAGCGCAGAGACGTCTATTTGATATCTTCGAGAGGCTATGGTAACTTTCAGGAAAAATCTTCACTTCTTGAATCTTTATCGTGCTTCCTTTGATTGTTTTGATTATTATCTCTTCATTTCACTCTCTCACTTATAGTGATGACTTATGTGTGGTTCTACATGCGAGTAGTTGGTGTCGTGTATGGATTGGAGGTTAGATTTGGTTCAGAAGTGATAGACTTATGGAAAGTTTTTGTGGTCACATTCAGAATGTTCAGTGACTTGAGAAGGTGAGTTTGGTGATGTCTTGACGAAGAATTTTAAGGATAACTGAATGATAAGGTTAAACAATGGTTTGAGATACTTCATGAGTATATTATCTTTTTTGGGTTAGTTACACATCAACACGAACAATATTTTGTGAGGCATATACAATATTTGGAGTGGTTCGATAATTCAAAGAGGAATAATTAAAGGGACTGCTAGATAATGAATATGGTAACTTTGGAAACTACTGTTAGTAAAGTGGCCACAACATATATGGGTTGCTTAGCAAATGATGACAATGATGTTGCGCCAATTGTGATCAGAATCTCTACTACAGTTTCATAGATTGAGTGCATGTCAAAGAGGGTCATGAAACGACTACTACAATGGTATTTATGCTTGCTTGATTAGACTTATGGAGTGTTATTTAGCCTATTGACCTGATCTATAAAAGAATGCATAATGTGTTGTGCTAGAGATCAAATAGATCTGGTAATGTACTACAACTACTCAACGGGAAGAAATGTGTGAGCTATTTGGGTACAATCTTCTCGGTAGGTGTGATGTGTTCTAGTGGTGGATCTAACAGACTTTCATGATGTGGTATTAGTGGTATATGGAAATGGATACGTCAACTGTTAAGCATGAATATAACTACTTAAGGAGTTATCAGTTGTATCACATGCTCATTTAATGAGATTTGATGTTGCATGCATATTTGAGAAAACCACTCGCTTGTTACTATGGACGAATTGGTTAAGCATTGTTTATAAGAGAAATTTTGGTGGTGGATCTTTGGTAGGGTATTAATGCGTTTAGGTTGTAAAGTGTATCTCAAGAATTCTAGATGAGGATAGGTGATTTCATCGTAATCTCCAAGGGACTGTAACGATATCGGAATGATAAGCTTATGGGTACAGAAAGTCCCAAAGAGTATACTTGCGTGAAGGTAATTGAAGATTTTAGTGAAAAAAAAGTGTCTATAAAATTGAGTTAGTCCTTTGAATTTGGTTAATATGATTGAGTCTATGGGGTCATGTCAATGATTTATTGACTTCATGTGTATGACAACATCTATTGAACATAATGGTAATAAGAGTTCGTGCTGGATTAAGAATAGGATGCGACTTTATGGTAAGGTTTGTAGGTTAAATGAATTTTGTATGGTAATCACGACTTGCGAGTATCTAAGGTTGTGGTTTGCTACTATTTAGGGAGTAGTGTGGTGGTATAGGAAAATGTATGAGGTGTTGTGTAACACCCTAGATTTTTATTTTATTTTTAACTAAGACTCGAACCATGTTTCGTTGTGAGTAAGATTTTACCGAGGGATTTAAAATTTCTTAAGTATTAAGGTAGGGTTACTATATATAGCATCTTGAGTTCCAAAAAGAATTAAAGAGAATTCATTCAAGTCATTCCTCAATTCTTTTAAAGTTTTGGGTCAACTTCAAATGACCATAACTTTTAGCACATGATGAGTTAGGAGACCCATAAGATATCAAATTAAAGGTCTTGGAATCCTCTTTCCAATGCCGCTGAGTTTGCTAATTTTCGAGTTCGTATGAGGGAGATATTCTCTTCTGAAGTCAGGTTGTCCAAATAAGGAAAGTTACTCGAAAATATGAGGGATATTTTGGTCTTTTCCTTACCCAATCGGATTTAAGCGTTTCTGGTAAGATTTTAGGATTCTAAACTGATTGGAATCAGTTTTAGTTATTCCTAAAATACAGTTAGGGTAGTTCAAGAAGAGCAAAGACGAGAAAAAGTTCAAAATTCCAAGTGTTCATTCAAGAAATTCTAGATTTCACCAAGAACCTAGTTCTTTGAGGTATGTAATCTTCCATAGTGTTGGGTTCGTTCACCCACGCGCCAATCATGAGTTTCTTTTGCGAATATATCCATAAATATTGAGCAATCTAAGTTCCTGATGAGTTCTTGATAAGTGTTCTTGAAGTTTCATTCTAATTCTTGTTTTGTTGGGATTTCGATGAGTTCTTGAGATGAAAGTTAGGACTTTGAGAGTTTTTTTTTAGTAGATTTTTGTGTACTTATGTTAGGTATTCGAATCTCAGTAAGTTGGGAAGAAACCATTCGATTCTAGGCGAATTATAGCCAAAAATCAAAGAAGAAAAATTTGTCAGTTTGTTATGGGGGAGGGCATGCGCTAGAGGGTGCTGGAGCGGCGCCCCAGGAGTGCGCCAGGAAGTTTTCTCTGAGGTTTAGGGGCTGGCATTCCACGCCAGCAGTGCGCTAGGGTTGCCTGCCCCCACCATTTTTCAGTCGCTTTACCTGCGTAAGTTTTTTTAAAGTGTACCTTTACTCCCTGTTGATTCCAAACACTCTAAACTACTTCTAAAACACCTAGAAATCATTCATAACATGAATCTTAACATTGAATTCATAATTCAAATTCAAGGTAGATTTAAGAGTTAAGTCTTGAGAGTTCTTTCAAAAATTTTGAGAAAGTTCCTTTGTGTCCTTCTGAGCACTCTTCTATAATTTCTAATAACTTGTTTCAAGACTCGAGTAGGTGAGTACAAGAATGAGGGAAATGTATTCGTGAGTCTACATTTTCATGGAGATCCTTCATATCATGAATCATAAGTCTTGAATTCATAATTCAAATAAAGAAAGAGTTAAGATAATAGTTCAAGAAAGTCTTTGAGTTATATCATGAATCCTTTGAGATCAACTATATATTTGAGCAAAGTTTTGAGGAAGTAAGTATGAGTATGAAAAGAGTCGTATACATGGGTTCCATATTGTTATGCAGACCCTTGAGTCGAGTCATTCATGCCCATAAATTCCGCATGAACTCCATAAGTTGAGTATCTTTGAGAGGAGTACTATCTTCAAGTTCTAAGTCTTGAGTATTGAGTTCTTAACCCCTTTGAGGTCATATTTCTAGTATTGGGACTATTACGTGTTACCCATGAAAGTCCTTGAGTTGAGTTGTTCATGCTCACATAATTCCGCATGAACCCTATGAGTTGAGCATTCCTGAAATGACTAGTATGATAAAGTCCTTGAGTTGAGTTGTTCATGCCCATAATTCCGCATGAACCCTCTGAGTCGAGCATTTTCGAGATGAGTAGTATCATTGAGTTCTTGAGTTCTATGTACGGTTATTGAAAACCTTGAAGTGAGTCGTTCACGTCCATAATTCGGCATGAACTCTATTTTGAGATGTCTTTTACAATCGCTTTAAACTTGTTTTAATACTTGAGCACTTGAGTTTGAGAAAGAGTAGAGTTAATTTCATTTTTTTCAAAATGAATATATGAGAACTAAGTATTCCCAAGAGTAAATGTTTTCGCATTTAAAGGAGGAGCAAACTGAGCTTTCCAAAAGAATTTTGAGCAGTTTGAGTATCCTTTCTTTTAAGAGTGATTTTTGCGTAATAATCTTAAAACATAGAAAGAGTTATGTATTTTTAAACATATGAGCTAGATATATTTTGGGAGTATTATCGAGTACCGATATGGGGGAGAGTTCTAACAACTCACATCCCCCATAAACCATGTAGCCAACGTGGGTACAAAGGGTCATACTTTTTGGATGATTCCTTAATACTTTTAGCATAGACTAGTGGATCCACTTAGTAATAAGTTCTATACCTCGGCAAAGTATAGGCCAGTTCTGGCAGTGTAGGCTAGACGTTGTATCATCAAATAGCTCATAGTTATAGTTGTCGGTTAGAGAACTCCCACAGAGTTATATTGTATTTTTATATACAAGTTGAGTTATTATTGTATTCTTCAATATATTAAGTTGTTATCTACTGTTTTAAAAGCTTTCCATATATTGCATCTTTTATTATTGTTTTATCCTTGAGTAATCAGAGTTGAACTATGTTTCACTGAGTTTAGTATTTTATTATTGAGTTGAGCCCTATTTTCTCTGAGTTGAGTGAGTTCAGAAGAGGTAAGTATGTTTCTTTTCTATCAGTTCAAGCTTATGTTTCTACTTTAGAATTCCCCCTACATGCTCGTACATTCCATGTACTGAGCCATTTGGCCTGCATCGTTTCATGATGCTGATACATGTATTCAGGATCATCAATAGGCTTTTTGTTGGAGTCATGTGATATTCCAATCATCTTTAGTGAGCCTTCATATATTCAGGAGGACTTCACCTTTATCTTACAATTAGTAGTTTTGAGATGTCGTGAGTCTTGTCCCGATATCCTTATGTAATAGTAGAGGCTTCATAGATAGACATAGTTGAGGAGTTTTTGTATTTACTTTTATTTTGAGTATTGTACAGACTTATAAAATATTTGAGTATTTGAGTTTATTAAAATTAATTCAGTTTTAAACTTCTGTATGTTTGAGTTAGTCTTTCACTTGTAGCTAGCCAGGTTGAGGGTTCGCTTGGGGACCAGCAATAGTTCTCGAGTGCCAGCCACATCCAGGGTGTAGGTGCGGGTCGTGACATATTGGGAAACCACTCAAATGAAATTGAAAGGATATAGATTCATAATGTAAATAATTAGTGGGATTTAGTGTAGCCTACGAAATGAGGCGAGAGAAATGATCTCATTGCAAGGGTCAAAAATATATCTTCAGAGGGAGTGCAGAATTAGGTTCAGCGACACATAGTTCTATTTCTTTTGCTCTGGTGAAGGTGATAATATTATGTTTCATTCATATGGGTTAAAAAAACTATTGGATAAGATTTGAAAAAGAAGTCTGCAGGCGTTCGACTCGAGTGTGGTGATAAGTTCTTTTGTAATTTCGAGTTGGTAACTGGTATGGTTGTAATCCAAATTTAAGTCTTTCATTGTAAGTCTATGTTTGTGGTAGTATGTTTGTTAAGGTGTGGATTGGTAATGTAAGAAATGATCTATCACATTGAGTATTGAGCATTTCAAAGGACTTGTGCATGGTTGGATCGTAATTTGTTTATTTTTATTGTTAAAGAACCTAGAATAAAATTTTACTTAAAAGTATTGGTTCAGAGTATAAGGTAAAATTTCATGGGTTGTTAGTCAAAGGATAAGATTAGTAAGCAAGTTAGTGAAAAGAGCAAGAGTCTCCTGTATTGAAAAGTTCAAGATATTTATAATTTGCATCAAGGGAAGAATTTAAAAAAAGTGAAGGAATATAACCTCTCATACAAACCCTTTGTTTCCAGTTCAAGTTGTATTGACTTTTGCCTATGAGCTCACATATGACTGTGAGATGTGAACTAGTTTGGCATAGACTTACTAGGGGTTTATCATCGATTTTTATGAAGATTGAGTTTTTGTTTGGGTGACAAAAAAATGATGTGTGGAAGATTCTATATGGTTATGTCGGACTTGATATTTCAAATTATGGTAGGTAACTTATGGATGTGCAACAGTATGAACCTACGGTTCTACAGGGTTAATGAGGATTTCAAGGAGATTGAAATTACTTTGTTGATGGAACTATGCAAACTATCATGATGTGTTATATAAGAACTTGATGGTAAATATAGATTATATTCTCATACTAAACAAAATTATCGGGGGTGACCAGAATTTCTCCAAGTTTTGGAATGAGGTATATGATGGTTTCAATGGTAATTGAAACTTGGTATGTGAATGATTGCATGGAGTTGACACTGAACATGATTCAATAGTTTTATCTTGATGAAAAAGTACTATCAGATTTAAAATCAGGGCTATCAGCCTTGGGTGGGACCCATATCTATCATAGGATGCTTAAATGGAAAAAGAATGAATCATAGTTTGAAATCTTTGAAGGTGGCAATGTGTTTTCTAAGAAAACTTTGATACTAGTCATGACTATTTGAGAATAAAGTAAATGGTCGGTATGGTTATGATATTTGTTAGTATTAAGTGTGTTGGCTTCAGTGGAGTACTATGAGAAGTATGTGGGGTTTTAATAAATCCAGTATGTGTACGATTGTAAAAAGGACCAAACCGGTTGATTACAGGTGGCAAAAAATGAAGGAAATAGAGCCAGATGAATGGAAGTGTTTGCTATGGGCACTATGGAAGGAGTATCTTTTGTTATTTGACCTTGGTTCTATACATTTTTATGTGACCATCATCCTCGTTTTGGACATTATTTGGAGTATGATTTACTTCTTATGCCACACATGTTTCCATATCTATAGGTGAATCCCCAGTGGTGGATCAGGTGTACTAATCCTACGATTGTCCTTATGGTAGGGTGGCATCCTTGGGATACTTCATTTCAGTTATAAACGATTTGCTGTCGTTTGGGATAGTTGAAGTTAATAACGCATCAGATTTAGTAGTGTCTTCTCTTTAGGACTCTGTTGTAACTTCCTCCTTGTATATAGGTTATAGATAAGTCTTACCATTTTCTTAGTTTATCTCTTTACTGTAGAAGTTGTACATAATCTATATATACTTAGTTTACAATCAATAAAATACATCGTTCCTTTCATTTTATTGGCAACTTTATACTTTATATGGTATCAAGAGCTAATTAACTCTCACGAGTAACTTTCTGTTGAGAAACCCTCCCACCCTTCCTAGAAAAATGGCCCCAAACCTCACTGTAACAAACTCCGATGCCAATACAACGATTGTTCAGTTTAATTCTGTCACCCAGTTACCAATCAAATTAACTGGCAGCCATAATTTTTCCCTTTGGAAAGCACAAGTGTCCATGCTTATGCGTGGTCACAATCGTTTTGGCCATCTCGACAGTTCTTGCCCAGCCCCTGCTCGTACAGTGGCTCAAAATAATCAGAACATTGAAAATCCTGCATTTGTTTCATGGTATCGCCAAGATCAACTAATTCAAAACGCCATCTTGGGGTCAGTTGATCCAACTCTTACTACTACGGTTGTCGATGCATCCACTTCCCAGGCTGCTTGGGATCCTTTGCACACCGCGTATGCCAACAAATCGCAAACAAGGATCTTTAGTTTGTGCGATCGTCTGGGTCGCCTCGCAAAAGAAACCCTTCATGTCGTTGATTATCTGCACCAGGTTCGATCTCTCTGTGATGAACTTTCCAGTGCAGGAGCTCATGTGTCCAATGAGTTACTGATTGTCAAAATCCTCACTGGACTTGGACCTGAATTCCGTGAAATATCAGCTGTTATTCGTGCAAGAGAAGCTACTATCTCTTATTTAGAACTTTATGAGAAGTTACTTGACCATGAACTTTTCGTCAAGCATGAAGAATCAAAGAAGCCACTCTCAACACCCATTACTGCTGCTCTTACACAGCAAACAAACATGCATCCTTGCCAAGGAAACACCTCTAATAGGCGTTCAAACGCAAATTGCCCCGACACCTACCAGTCAAGGCGTGCCTAACCATGGCGTGCTGCCAACAATAACCAACAACAACGTTTTGACCATACATTGAAGTGTCAGTTGTGTGACCGTCCTGGTCATTCTGCTAAGGTTTGAAGATCACAATCACATGATCACATACAAACCCGGGCAAACTATGTTGCTCGATCTCCAACTCAATAGGCTCCTTAGATTGTTGATAAAGGCACCACTCATCATATGGCCTCTAATGCGCAAAACTTCACTGATGTGCATACTTACCACGGTCCAGAGGAGATAGCAATAGGGGACGGTAACACCATTCTAATATCTCATTCGGGTAACACTTACTTAAGTGCATCGAATCAGCAATTTAAGCTTCTCAATACTTTATGTTCTCATTCTATAAAAAATAATCTTCTTTCTGTTTCCAAATTTTGTCGCGATTGCCATACATCCATTGAATTATTTCTTTTTTCTTATTGTGTGAAGGATCTGAGTACGAGGGTGCCTCTGTTTCGCGGGCAGAATCAAGATGGGCTATATGAGTAGCCGTCGGGCAGTGCACATCATACACCTCAATGCAATGTTGTCGTTCCTCTACACCTATGGCATCGACGTTTAGGCCATCCTAATCATCGTACTTTAAACATGATTTTACATCAGTTTTCTCTTCTAGTTTCACATTCTAGAACCGCTTCCATTTGTAATTCGTGTTATTCTAATAAAATGCATAGGTTATCTTTTTCTGAAAATTCATTACAAAGTCAACGGCCATTGCAAATAATTTATACTGATTTATGGGGGCCATCTCCGATTTTGTTAATTGATAACAAGAGATATTATGCCTTATTTGTTGACTAGTACACGAAATATATGTGGTTGTTCACTATAAAATCAAAAAAGGAAGTTCTTGATGTCTTTCATGCTTTACATCCCTTACTTGAGCGTCAATTTCAAACCAAAATTATGTCTCTCTATACTAATAGTGGTGGTGAGTTCCAAGGTTTATCCTCATATCTCAAAACTCATCGTACTGAACACTTAGTGACACCACCATACACGCCTCAAATAATGGCATCAGTTGAACGCAGACACAAACATGTAGTTGAGGTTGCCAAATTTACAAAATAAACTCCCTTATGAAATTTTATTTCACGAGTCTCCAAAGTATGAATCACTTAGAGTTTTTGGTTGTTTATGTTACCCGTGGCTTAAACCGTATGCCAAAAATAAGTTAGAGCCAAAATTGACTCCTTGTGTATAGCTAGGGTTTTCTAATAAACATTACTGCCACCAATGCTTTGATCCCGTAAAAAATAAATCGTACTTATCTAGGGATGTTCAGTTTTTGGAAGACACGTATCCTTTTCATAATATTTTTTTGAATCTAAAAATCTAACAGAGCACTGATATCGCTTGGGAAATTTTTTCTGATGTTCTACATGTGATTAATAAACCATGAAGTTTTGATTCTTGTCATCCCCTCCTAGATGCTCTGCCCGCACACTCTCCACTGCCCAACTCAATGTCTGCCAGATCAGAAGGTGTCTCCGTTGCATCAGTTAATTCTCAGACTTTATCATCTCCATCATTGCCACACACAGTTATACCAGCACCGGATAATACTCAGCCCCCACAGTCACCCAGACCATTAATCACCTATCAACGCAAAAATCACCAACAACTAAGTACCTCAGTGTTACCACTCCTTTCCCCTATACCTCCCACCAACCTACTTTCTCAGTCATCTGCCAATAACCTTTTCCAACTTGCACTAGCTTTGACTCCATCTGATCCTTCACCCGTGGTGACAACTTCAATCCATCCCATGGTCACATGCTCCAAAACAAATAGCCTTAAACCCAAGAAGTTTAGTGTCAATGTTCAACTCTCCTCTTCCTTTGTTCCTCGTACATACAAACAAGAACGTCCTCACCCGCACTGGAGAGAAGCGATGCAAGCTGAATTTGATGCACTTGTTAGAAATCGGACATGGGATTCGGTTCCACTTACTCCTTCGATGAATGTGGTTGAGTTCAAGTGGTTGTTTTGTATAAAACATAAATCTGACGGTTCTATTGACTGGTATAAATTTCGTCTTGTTGCAAAAGGGATTTACCCAGCATCCAGGCTTAGACTTCCATTCCACATTCAGCCCGGTAGTCAAACCAGTTACTGTTCGGTTGGTGCTTACCATTGCGATGCAGTACAACTGGCCAATCCATCAGATTGATGTCAATAATTCATTCTTACAAGGAAGCCTTGAGGAAGAAGTTTATATGAGGCAGCCACTGGGCTTTGAAGATCAAAGTCTCTCCACCCATGTATGTAAGTTGAATAAAGCAATCTATGGCTTGAAAAAAGCTCCCTGAGCTTGGTACAATGAGCTCAAATGTTATTTGCTAACTGTTAGATTTTTCAAGTCCCAATCTGATTCTTCCTTGTTTATTTTGCATAATTTTGGATTCACTGTTTATGTTCTTATCTATGTTGATGATATAATCATCACTAGAAATCAGATTTGTGGGGTACGTCATATAATTGATGGTCTTTCCACTCGTTTCTCGTTGAAAGACCTTGGACAGCTCCATTATATTTTGGGTGTGGAGGTTATCTCTTCTACTGCTAGTCTTTTTTTTGTCCCAGAACAAGTATATTATGGATCTTTTAGATGATGTTGACATGCTAGACAGTAAATGAGTTGTTATACCTATGACCTCAACTACCATTCTGACAGCTTCGGTGAATAATCTTTCGGCTGATGGTACTATTTATAGGCTAATAATTGGAAAGTTGCACTACTTATCCTTTACATGTCCTGACATTGCCTTCACTGTTAGAAAGCTCTCTCAATTTATGCACAATCCACGCCACTCTCACTGGAAAGTAGTCAAGCGATTACTCTGTTATCTTCTTCACACCTGCCAATATGGCATACAGATTGCCAATGCTCCATATTCTCGTTTGGTTGTTTATTCATATTCAGATTGGGCTGGTGATCCAAATGATAGCACTTCTACCTCTGGCTATATCACTTTTATGGGCAACACACCAATTTCCTAGGCCTCCAAGAAACAACGCTCTGTATCTCGGTCCTTTATAGAAGCTGAGTATAGAGTTGTGGTTACTATTGTTGCAGAAATCAACTGGATCACAAATCTTCTTTATGAAATTTGGATTCTACTTAAGGCAGTTCCACAGGTTTTCTTTGACAACATCAGCACCACTTACATTTGTTCCAATCCGATATTTCATAGTAGGATGAAGCATGTCGCCATAGACTTTCACTTTGTTCGTGAACAAGTTCAGAACAAGGATATTGAAGTTCACCACCTTCACTCAGCTGATCAAGTAGCTGACATACTCACAAAACCTCTTCCAAAAGCTTATTTTGTCCAACAATTTTCCAAGTTGGGTTTTGTTGACACCACCAACTTGCGGGGGCGTAATAACGTATCAGATTTAGTAGTGTCTTCTCTTTAGGACTCTATTATAACTTCCTCCTTATATATAGGTTATAGATAAGTCTTACCTTTTTCTTGGTTATTTTTTTGTTGTAGAAGTTGTACAAAATCTATATATACTTAGTTTACAATCAATAAAATACATCGTTCCTTTCATTCTATTGGCAACTTTATACTTTATAGAGTTATACTTGTGATTTTACACGCACAACAATACTTATGAGAACTTATAGACGAGCTATAGTGAATATATATAGTTTTTCGATAGTTTTAATATATATTTCATAGTCGAGGTCATGTTTGTGCTTTTTGTGATTGAATGTGGGGGGTCAATGGGTCTATTTTTACCGCTCTTAAGGGTTGTTTATAATCACAGCTATCGGTCTAGCATTTTGATCGTGTTATTAAAAGTTTTACATTCTCGAGTGTACCGCTTGTTGGGTGGTTACTTGATCTTGTCTTCTTTGGTTAGATCTATTTGATTCTCACTTGATGAGTACCTGATGTCAAAATATCATTTTTATAACTTAAGCTCGTGGAAATATTATGTTGTGTGAATGGAATCTCTATAACATTAGTGATAATTTGTGCATTATGAGTGTTTGGTGGTTGGTTTAGGTTCACTTATGATTGTAGCCAGTATTGAATCAGAATGTTATTGTGGGTTAGGTGAGAAAAGATTCATTCTGATAATTGGGTTACGGCCCAATGGGCTTCGGTTCAGATTGGGTTCTTGGGTTAGTCTTTGGCTTTGTAATCACCCCTGATTTGTAATTTTAGTTCTTACTAGTTGATCTTGATGAAATGGTCTTAAGGAGGATCTCACTTTGAGAGATGAATACATACTCTGAAAAATCATAACTCAGGCTTTTGGTAACGTCAATTATTCTTCCTTCTTCTTCATTATGTTAGACGACGAATATGGTTTTTTGTGGTGGATAATGTAATGATCCGGAAGGTCATTTATGGAAATTTTCATAAGGTTACTATTTTACCCCTTTCGATAGTTGGCCCAGATATTTCTGATCAATTTATGAAATTGGTTTGGGAATTTTGAACTATTCATTTAACTATAGTTAATGAATTGACGAATAGTTTTTAATATTCTGTTTAATTTGTGGCCAATGGGCTAACCCATAATTTATTTAATACCATTTGACCCATATTTATTAGAATAAGTTGTTAGGGTTTGTCACTTTTAATACATAAATATGTTATTTAGAAAAGAAAATAGAAAAAAAAAAAAGGAATATGCGAGGGGGAGTTGGACGACTGGCAAAGGGGAGGCGCACACATCTTCAGGTCAGAGCTAAGTGAAGCTCGAACTATTTTTCTTTATATGAAATTAGGATATGACACTTACATTAGTTTAATAATGTTATTAGGGGGGGGGGGGGATGCCATTATGTGTTTGTTGATGTTGTTTGGCCATAAATAAGACAAAATTATTTGTAGTGATCAATAAGATAATGCTGATAAATAGTGAATAGGGATTAATGATGCCACTGATTGGCGAATCAGTAGGATAATTGATTATGATGTTTATTTTTGTTTAAAATAGTGTAATTTGCAAACTAAATTCCTGGTCCAAGGATCCTGACGGCCTAATCCAAATTTCCGTCGAAATTTTTCTTAAGCTTATCACATTATGATTCAAGTTTTGATATATTGAGATAGATGATTAAATATTATATGTATTTTATTATATGAATAATATTAGATTTATGACATTTGGAGGAATTGAGACTTAACCCTAATTTGAAATTAGGAAATATGAGGCTTGACATGTTAATTAGCATCAAGATTAGGAACTGATAGATTTTGGTGGGTTTTTGAGTCTAGGCTTGACATATAGTAATATGGGTGTTGCTAGTTTTGAAATTTTACTATGATTATTTATTTGAATAGATTGCATTAATTTGCAAGCCCAACAAATGGGGAAGGCTCATGTCCCAGAGTGATTGTTCAATTATTTGAGGCAAGAAGATTTCTCAACCCTTGTTAAGTATTGTATAGAATCGCGTATTTCTTTGTGGTATGTGTTAGGGAGTAATGAGATTTGGTGATGGGTTGATTGTCCGTATTGAATAATTCTAATGATGAAAAAAGGGTTATAAAAGGCAATGTGATTAATTATTGTTGTGTGATGTGTTGAGAATGGTTTGAAAGGGTTACTGATTCATTGTTGATGTTGTATCACGATTGTGATGTTATGAATTTTGCATTTTTATTTATGAAAATTGTCATCTCCTCATTATTTGTGTGAACATGTCATGTGCATTGGTTCTGAAACATGGTAGTGACAAGTGTTATGTGAATTGAGGAAGGATAAGAAATTAAAGAGGATGTATCATTTCGAGGGACGTGTCGTGCGCCGCGACGGATATTATGATTCGAGGGAGGTGTTGCACGTTGCGATAGATTCTATTATCTATGGACGTGTCACACGTCGTGACTGATTTTATTAT
>JAJOOH010010943.1:0-11500 GCA_029582605.1 Solanum gracilifrons | reverse complement strand
TTGATAAAATTAGTCACTCTTAAAATTAAATTAATATAAATTAGTAAATCATTAATTAACTAAGCTTTCTAATTTTAATAAATGCACGAAAAAATCTATTGCGACAAAAGGAATTATATTTGAACAAAAATATATTCGATTCTTAAGAACGACACTTATTTAAAAAATGAGAAAGTAAGTAGTAATATAATATATTTAATTTTGTAAGAAATAACCTTTAAGAAATAAATTTATCAAGTCAAATAAATAATTAAAAATCATTTTGTATTCCTATAAAAATTTCATAACATATATATTTTATTATTATTATTATAATTATTATAATTATTATTATAGTTAAATGTGGAGAGCCAAAATTGGGTGTCAACAATTATTTTTGGGATCCCAAAAAAGAATGAATGCCTCGATCACATCCCTTCTAGGGTCAATCTCCATTAGATGCACTAGATGTCCCAAATGTTTTTTTATTCTCCTTTTCACATGACTCCCCATGTCTGTCCACCATCGCCATAAATCCTTAGATATTGTGTCAACGATCATGAACTCTGGATTTCCTTCACTTCTAGGCCTTTTGGAATTCTGTCCTTTGGTCGGAGGTGTCATTTGTACATTTGAATAGAATTCAATTAATGTTTTACGACAAACTCAAACTGAGGGAGAAAAGTAAAAAAAAAGAAATTTATTATTATTATTTTTCAAAAAAAAGAAGAAGACAAAATACCCATTTTTACACACACCGAACCCGAGAAGGGATGCCTACGTATCTCATTTTAGTGAGAATCACGTGTGCGTAATTCATGGGAAAAAAAACTCACACTTGAAAGACCACCCCTTTTATTTCAACCTCTTTTATTATTATTACTTTTTTTAAATAAAAAATAAAAATTTGAAATACAAAGTTATTATAAAACTGGTTAACAATATAAAGGCCTTCTGAACAAATTATTTTCACGTAACACATAAAATGAACATGTTGATGTAGAGTTGGCACATATCTTAGATTTTATAGGTCAAATGCAAATAAATGTAGCCTACCAGAGTTAGTTTTTGCAAGGTTTAACACTTTATTTGGAAGGTGTAAAGATTGGTTTACTCGAGTGGACAACTCGAGCCGAGGAGGGTCAGCGTACCGGTAGCAGAGCTATTCCGACTTAACTGGTGGTCCAACCCCGCCTAACATGTGTGACAAACCTAGAACCAGGAACGTAACTGCACACTGGCTCATCCTAGACAGAAGTCCCGTGAAACGTATTCGCACACACAGTGTATAACAAAAATATCAGAGATTCAGAGGGTGTGCAAGAAGAGGCAATTAATATATAATTACACAATTTCAAAACAATGAATCATTGAAATAGTGCAATTTGTCAACGAAATAAAAAAATTTATCCAAATACTCAAAATAGCCAAATACAGTCAATGAACAAAGCTCGAATTCTAAAGAAAATCCCCAGCGGAGTCGCCAGATCTGTCACACCACTTCTCCTTATTTTCAATTGTTAAGGATATGACGATTTTTTATTTTTTATTTTTTGAGTCGTCACTTGAAATTGAGTTTTTTAGCTGTATCAAGTCACCTAGTATATCCTAATTTCAAAGAGAAAAAAAAACTTTTTTATTTTGAATCTACGAAAACAGAGATTGGGTAAGGAATTCTATTGACCGGAGGAAAGGTGTGAGGCACCCCTGAGTCTCGTGGTTCTAGCACAGTCGCTTTATTAACTCATGTTTGGATAGAATAATTTTTGGATTAAAAAGTAAATTTGTGTTAGTTATTAAGTTTTATTATTTTAAAAAAAAATTGGCCTAGGAGCATAACCGCACAGAAGATCACTTTTTAGAAAAAATACACACCAAGAATCGTAACCGAACACACGATGGTATTTAATTTTATTTTTTTAAAAAAAAATTGATAATTAATGACTCAAAATTTATTTAATAATGAGAGAAAAGTTAATAAAAAAGGGAACTTGTTGCAACATATAGACATGAAATCAATTCTTTTTTTTTAAATTGTTAATTAAAGGATTTACGGTTTTTTTTTTTTTAAAAAAAAAGAATCAAATAACTATTAAGTATCACTAATTGACGATAACAACAAAAAGAAAAAAAAAGTATATATATATATAATTTTTAAAAAGAATAATGACTAAACCCCTTTTAATGCAAGTAGTGTTATAAATTTTTATTTTTTTATTTTTTTATATAATTTGAGAAAATGATCACTTTAGTAAAATTTTCAGTTTTACACAAGATGATCATATGCTATTTTTGAAAGAAAAATTACAAAAATAGTCAAATTTATCTAATAGTTAAATTTCTAAGTAGAAGTAGCGGATTTGGTATTTTTGTTTCAATAATCATTTCATATATTTATTTAAGAGAAAGAAAAATAGAATTTATGAAATGATCAAATTTACATTTTTTGCAAAAATGACCAGATTTACATTTTTTTTTTTGCAAATAAATACTGCACCTTTTTTTTTCTTAAAATGACCAGAAAACTAAAAAAAAAAAAAACAGACTTTGAGATTGTATTTTTTTTTTAGCAAAAACATGAGTTATGTATCAATTTCATAATGACAAATATAGAATTAACATCTAGTTTAATAATAAAACACAAATATATAATAACAACAAAACATAATTTAACTAATTCCAATAAAGTTATGTATCACTTCATAATAATAAAGATAGATTTAACACCTAGTTTAATAATAAAACACAAATATACAATAACACTGAAACATAATCATATTAAGTATCATAACACATTTAACTAATTCAAATAAACTAAACATAATAATTTAATTAAAAATATAAACATGTTTCATTATTTTTGAAGTTACATTGCAAACAGTAAGGAAAAAGATATACCTAAAGAGATGATGACAAAACAATGATGAAAGCAAAACTTAATTGAACTCCCAAATACACCAAAGATGAAATATATATATATATATATATATATATATATATATATATATTTTTATTTTTTTTTTCTTTTAGAAGTTATGATTTTTCCCCTTCTTATTTTCTGTTCTTGTTCTTTTTTTTTCTTCCTCCCCTTGAAATGAAAGAAGAATGAGATTTAAATAAGTGTGGAACATTAAACCCCCACTTTTCTTGAAAACTTAAGAGTCAATGCATGCATTGAACTCTTTGTTTTCCCAAAGTGCCACTCAAGATGACCAATGAAATTTTCTCTTTTTTTTTCTTTTTCTTTTTCCAAGATAAAATTAATTAAAAAACTGCATTGCCCTTTTAGATGACTCATTTCTTTTATTCATTAATTGAATAATAGCTAAATGGGTAATCTGAAAATTTAGAATAGGCCCAAAATGTCAGTTTAGATGACCCATTCTTTTATGGATTAATTACTTGTATGGGTCCATTTTTATTAATAACTACTATTTTTAAATATATTCTTTAATTATTACCATCTATAGCAATATATGACAATATTATGTATACTTTATAGATTTATCCTCTTACATTCTTTCTCCATTTTTTTTATCTCTTGCTCCTCCTTTTCCTCACTGCACCCCCTCTTTCTCTATTCTCTTTTTCTCTTTCCTTTTGTCTTTGCACACTCTCTATGTTACTTTTCTCTTTCCTTTTTGCCCTGTACCCCTTCTCACTATGATCTTCCTTAATCTTTCAATATTATAAAATATGGGCTTTTACTAAAGGCTAAAGATCTTTAGAAAAGTAAGGGAATTTTTTAGAAATCGAAGCATTGGGGCTGCTTAGTTTATAGAAGAAGTCGATTAATATTTTATTTCATGCTTTGGCGTTGTCGACGATTTTCATTCTAATGAAGGTTATATAAATAATTGTGTTCATACTTGATGAAAATTTGAAGATTTGAATTTTTATATATGTGAAGATTTGAAGATATGAATATTTGAATATATGAAGATATGAAGATATGATGTCATCTTTGTAACAAATGAATAGACATGCATAATAAACTGCAAACTGAATTAAACTTGCATTAAAGATGTATTACACACACATATTAAAGTTGAATTAGAAGAGAATTAAACAAATACAAAAAGTAGCAAACGAAAAAGCATTCTATGATCTGTAAATTAAATAAAATTTGTATCAATAATGAATTAAACAAGTAATTCAATCATAACAAATTAACAATAAACTGCAAAATGAATTAAAGTTGTATTAAAAGTGTATTACATAAATATTAAAGTTGAATTAGAAGAGAGAATTAAGCATGAATAAAAAACGTAACTAATAAAAAACCAGTCAGTAATCTATAGAGTGATTTAAACTTGTATGAATAATGAATTTAACAAGTAATCCAATAGTAACAAATCAACCAATAAACTGCAAAATGAATTAAACTTGTATTAAAAGTGTATTACACAGATATTAAAGTTAAATTAGAAGAGAGAATTAAGCATTAATAAAAAAATGTAACTAATAAAAGACCATACAGTAATCTATAAAGTGAATTAATCCTGTACCAATAATGAATTAAACAAGTAATCCAATAATAACAAATCAACCAATAAACTGCAAAATTAATTAAATTTGCATTACACAGATATTAAAGTTGAATTAGAAGAGAGAATTAAGCATTAATAAAAAAACGTAACTAATAAAAGACCATACAGTAATCTATAAAGTGAATTAAACATGTATCAATAATGAATTAAACAAGTAATCCAATAGTAACAAATCAACCAATAAACTGCAAAATGAATTAAATTTGCATTAAAAGTGCATTACACAATATTAAAGTTGAATTAGAACTTAGAAGAGAGAATTAATAATGAATGAAAATGTAACTAGCGAAAGATAAGAGAATGATCTATAAATTGAATTAAACTTGTATTATTCATTAATAAAACATATATTATATGTGTCTTATAAGTTATTTTGATTTATATCACTAAGAACGCGGGTGATTTTTGCAACACGTATTAAACACGTAGTATGTTTGTATTATATATATATATATGATAAGTATGTTACCTAAAGTATTTTGATTGATATCAGTAAAAAAGGGGATATGTCTGCCATATATATTATAAATGTATTGTTCATGATTTTAATATTGTTTTAATACAATTGTGAAACGATTCTAATACAAATATGAAAACTTCATTTTTTGCGAGCTTTAATCTATTTTTTACACCTAAAATCAATTCTAAATTTAATCAACCCCCCTTAAAATTGAGCTATAAACTCCAAATGATATTTTTAACTGTTTGCAAGAACAACTGATCTAAACAAATCTCAAATTTGTAAAGTTCAATTAATGAATTCAAAGTTTGAAGTTTTTTAATGACTATCAAAGGTGAATTCATGTTATTGTAATTTTAGAGATTTTGAATGTGTGCTTGTGCACACGATTGTGTATGAATTTTGGGATTTTGTATTCTACTCCTTGTTTTTTTAGGTGAAAATCATGAAACATGGGTGACAATCGATTTGAAGATAAAAATATTTAAAAATAGTTTTTTAGATGAAACTTGTAAAGAGGAAGAAGATGAAGAGAAATCATGATTATAAGAGAAAAAAATTGCAGCGAAGGAGAAGAAGACATTGGATAAACAGAGACAAAGAAAAAGAGAATCGCTTAATATTAAGGAATTGTTATATTTAGTTACAAAATTTCTATTGTTATAAATGTAAAGTTTCTTATACATAGTTGATTTACCCATCTTTTATTCATTAATTGAATAATAGCTGAATGGGTCATCTGAAAATTTTAAAATAGGCCTAAAATTGATCAAGACCCAAACATTAAAATAAAATCAGTCCAATAACACAAAATCTAAAAGATCTAAAACTATTCTGAAGATCAAACGCAACAGATAAGGCAGAAAAAAATAAGTAAATAAAAAAAACAAAAAAACTCAAGCAAGAACTTCAACATGATAAAACTTGAAGACTAACAAAACAATATAAATCTGGCACCAAAACGACTTATATGGTTAAAAAAAATGTTATAACGACGGATTTGGATAGAGGATGAGAAGGGGAAATGATTGTCATATATTTTCGGATGAATGGAGGTCGCCGGAAAACTCCGCCAGAAAATTTATTGACGAATTTTGGACATAAACTTTACATCAAATGATATCCTTTGAATAGCTCTACACTTTTATGTAAAGGATATAGGACGAGGATGACCAATACTTTGTAAATCTAAAGAAAAAAAAGAAGATTTGTGTTGGATTTTTCTTAGATCTATGGAGTTTGACTATGAATATGAATGAATGATTTGCAGATTTGTGTAAAGGAGGATGAAAGGAAGAAATTGTTTTATTTAAAAACATATGTAAAAGGAAACTGACTGAGTTTTCAAAAAATAGATTAAACTTATGGTTCAAGAGAAATCGAATTTTCAAAAGAACAGAGTCGCCACTTAATTTTTTAGTAAAAAATCAAGAAAAAAAATACAAGATTTTTCAAAAGACTTAAACAGATAAAATCAATTGAAAAAGGGTTCGAGTTCAAATGTACATTCCGAGAAGGTGCTAGGCCCTCGGAATGCCCGCTAACTCGCGGTTGACTGACGATTTGACCAAAAATGCTTTTGACTAATTTTGAAATTTTAACCAAGTATAATGACTTTGACTAATTTTGAAAGTTTAACAAAGTAAAAGAACTCATTTATTTTAACTATTTCATTTATTACTATTATTATTTTTATCATTTTATTTTATCTCAAGGGGGAATGAACTAAAGGGGAATTTTCTAAAGGGGGAAATAACTTAAATGACAAGACGAAAAATATGAAAATAAAGCTTAAGTATAAAATATTAGTATTTTAATATGAGTATATAAAAAAAAGGAGAAATGGCTAACTTTGGGAATTAATTAAATTCAACCATAGAATAAATAAAGTTAGTCAAACAACATATATATATATATATAAAAATAATAAGAGAGAAGAAATATTAATTTTGGGCCCTTGGGCCCAAATTCCTAAATCTGATAGGCCCAAATCTTGTCTTAAATCTAAAAAATCTGATATATATTAGATGTATACTGCTGTATACAGGCCCATTTCATGTATATTGGGCTGTATACCGAACGTATACAGCCTACTTCAAACTCCAGCACCTGTATCCTGCACCTGTATTTCAAATTTTGGACATATATATCAATATTCTCCATGTATACTAGTGTATACTGCTGTATACAACAAGTATACAGCCCTTTTCGGACTTTCCGGGGTCTGTAAATCCAATTTTCCAGCCTTATTTGCTGCTTTCAAGACCTGTAACTTAGCTCCTCATCACCACACAACAGCTTTCAATTGATTTGGTTGACTCGACCCAAGATGCAAAGGTGAGAGGAAGAGTCCAATGGACTCGATTTGAACCGGTTCATGCATAATGAAATAGTAAGAAATCATTAGCATCTAATCTGCAACCATATCAATTTACTGCAGGGATTTAAAGTGCTAGGATATGGATCATGGCTTAAATGACCATCAAACAAGTTATCAGAATAAACAAATAAACCGTCAAGCACAAAAATGATTAGGATCATTTAAACTATGATCATAAATAGCAAAATAGCATATAGTTAACAAAATGTAAGGACAAAAGGGATCTTAAGGCTTAATTACTAGAACTAGATTTTAACGAAAACAAACCATAACAAATTGAGTCGAGTTCTACACTGTTGAATCATTATTCTCAGTAATTAAAATTGAAGTGAAACAAAACCTCACAACAGTAAGCATATTTAAGCTAATTAATCTAGAAATAAGCATGAACAAGTGATTGAAAATAAAATCATGTCAAAACAACACTCACACTAAATACAAAGGATGAATTTTAACTCTTTAAATTTAAGAGAAGCAAGGGATAAATTAGGTGACAAATATGAATACTATATAAACCTATGAAACCATGACTATTTAACCACACAGCCTACCGAGGACGTCACAAGTAACAAGAAGGCTAACAAAAGATACCAGACATTTAGGAAGTCTAACGGTTAATCAACAAGAACAAACAAGAATCGGAAAACCGAAGAGAACAAACCAATGGTTCTTTACAGAGGTTTATCACCAATCACACACTGATTTCCACATCCTAATCACATAAAGAGGCTAGAGCAAACATATATATTGAAATTACACTTTTCTTGTAAAAACCAGTGGTCAAAGATATGTAGCAACTAACATATAAACAAGCAAGGCACTAAGCTAGAAATCGGGGCTAAACAAGAAATAGCCTGAAAGCACAAGAGAAAAACACTTCAAACTAAGTAATACTTGAAACGAGCGTAAACAAATAGACTACTTCACTAGGCGATGAGATTCTACATAGCACGAAACAAAATCTAGAACACAAAGAGAAGCTGTAACAAAAGAAAAAAAACCCAGAAGTATTACCTTCTTAGGAGCAGCGGAACTGAGACGACAAGTTGAAAAAGCTTTCCACCACCACAATCAAAGAGCCTTTGAGAAGCTTTTTGATTGAACAAGATAGGAACCAGAGTTCGAATCAGTTATCTTCTCTACTTTGAAGTGTGTTTCGTATGTATTTTTATATATTTTCCTTTAAGCTATTTCTATGTATCAGTGGAAGCCCCCCCCAAAAAAAAACCCTAAAACAGTAAAAGAGATGGATATTTATAAGAGGAAAAATTGGAATTTCAAAGGGGGGAAACCGGATTCCATTTCGAATTTCAAATTCAAATTACTCTCAAAGGATAAGGTCGAACGGTTGGAATTCGTACCATTCTCAACGGATTAAAGAAGGGAGCCGTCCGATTTTGGAGGAAGGATGAAGAACACATGAGATGGAGACACCTGTAGATTCCAGAATGCTCTTGTACGAAAACGATGAGGAGAGATGAGAGGATGTGCGATGGACTCGGGTCTGGGCTACAATTTCGCTGGATCGCTGGAGTTTTCTGGGTTTCCTCTCGGCTAGAAGAAGAAGAAGAATGTTGGGTGGTGTTTGTGGTATTTGGTCTTGTTGTACGTGTATTGCTGTATGTATTATATGCTGGTGGGTCTTTTGGATTAAAAAAAAATGGGTTGGAAAATTGTAGGAAATGGAAATGGGAAGGTTGGATGTTAAAGAGTGGGCTGAGAATTTAGTCTTAAGAGTATTGGGTTGCTGCTTTTAGTGTTGGACTGCTGAAATTGTAAAGATAAAAGGCCCAAAATTGGTTTGTCCAAATGGGTTTAGGGTGGGGCAAAGATGGATTAGATTTTAAAGTTTAAGAAATAGCCGAATTGAGTTTAGTTGGTGATTGGGCTAAAAGTTAAATAAGATGAATTAATAAGAAATTAATTAACGAGATTCTTAATTTTAACAAAATAAAATAATTAACTGAATTGTAAATTAATGATTCAAAATTATAACCATAATTTAAACTAAACTAATTTAATAAAATACTTACTAAAATTAAAATCTTTTTGAGATGATTTTCAAATATTTATAAAATATACTAATTATACACATAATTATATAGAAATCATATTTATTATTTAAAATTATAAAATTACTTGAAAATAACTCGCAAAAAATATTTGAATTTTATTAAGTCAATTTTTTCAAATCATTTGAAATTTAAGAAGCTCGATGATTAAGTTATATTGTGGAGGTCCAAAATTGGGTGTCAACAGAAATGGTAAAATTTTAGAGATTTTTTCTGCCAAGGGGTGGTGGCCGCCGGCGGCAGTGGCGGTGGCCGACCGACAGCAGTGGCGGTGGCCGGCCGGCGGCAGGTGGAAGCAAAGGGGAGAAAAAAAAAAAAATGCCAATAAAAATTTGATTTTGAGGTTTTGTATTTTTGGTAGGGTCTCATAAGAACCCTTAGATCAAAAAAATCATGGATGGTTGAGATTTAATCTTGACAATTTCTATTGGACAGGGTCAAAATTGATTGAGCCATCAGAATTTGGTCTAAATCAACCCAATTCAATAACAAATTGGGTCAATAAAAAATTGGGTCATTTGGGCCAATTAAAAAAAGGAAAAATTATCAAAACAACAATATTTTAGTCTTTAGAGGGACTCTTTAGCAATAGTTTCACTATTTATTAAAAATGACAATATTTTAATTTGTTAAAAGATGAGTAATGTATTTATTTTATTTTGGATTAATTCGAAAGAATACAAATAATTAATAACAAATAGAGAAAAACATGGAACATAAAATTTCAAAAAAGGAAAAAACAATTTTAAATATTAATCAGTTACGTTTTGAAAGAGCAAATATTGCCATTTTTTCTCCTTTTTTCTTTTGAGTGGTTTTTTGCCCTCTGTTCTTGAGAATTCCAAAAAAAAATTGCAAAAAATAATTTTGTCTTCCGAATCATTCAATTGAAAAAATCTTCATAGCTTCTTCGAGTTGAATTCGGCATATTCTTGAAACAGATGTTTTCAAATCCACAACTATAATTTTGTTGGTTCCATTGAATTTGCAAATTTTCGACATCTGGTATTTTTGTTTTTGTTGATTATTTTATTTGTTTGGATAATATATTCGTATATCAAGTCGTCGTGATTTTGTTGATTATTTTGAATCAGTGAAATCTTTGTATAGTTTGATATTTTTAGTTTTTGTTTGGATGTTTTGTATCAAATCTATGATACAGAACGATTGAAAAGTTTTTGATTCTTTTTAGTTTCGTATTTGTTTTCTTTTTATTTGAATGCATACAATATTTTGTATCCCATTATGTTTTAATGTAAATAGTAACAATATGAGATTTTCCTATTCCATCAGTTTCTCGATGAAATTGTATGTTTTTTAGTTTGGAATTTGTTCTTTTTTTTTTAAATACAGACACTATTTTGTATACCAGTAAGTTTAACTAGTGATTAAAATGCAACAATAAATTAAGAATTGTACACCAATATTTGTTGCTTTGTAGTAAATTCTGGATACAATTAAATATTGGATTTAATTTATTGTAGTTGAGCTAAAAGTTGAAATAGTATTGAGTGTGTGTTCTATATTTTTTCTTTTTGAAGCTATTGATGTTTGAGCGCACATTACATTTATGTAATTAGTTACTACTTTAGGATGCAATTGATTATTGGATACAATTTTATGTTTTAGAATACTGCAAATATGTGATTATCAAATATATATTTGTTAATGTAGTCATGGGAAGCATTAGTTTGCTAGTCATGCATTTTGGGAGGTGGAACGAGGATAATTGCTACATTGATTACACTATACAAGCAATTGTGATTAAAGAATATGCGACATTTAGAGAATTATTAGATGAAGTTGCTAAGCAAATTTGTGTTGATTTGAGATTCAACAGTGTGAAACTTAAGTATAAAATAGAGGATAGTAATGCACCTTTGGAAATACATAACGACATGGGTGTAATGGTGTATGTGTCTTTGAAGAAAGATAACAAGGAATTAGCAAAGTATCCTCTATGTGTATCCGTATTTGTGAATGATTGTGAATTGACTGATAGAAATATTTGAAAGATGGAGTTGGAATGTGTGGAATAGAGGGAGGAGATATAGTTGAT
>JAJOOH010010942.1:0-24542 GCA_029582605.1 Solanum gracilifrons | reverse complement strand
TATATATTTATTTATTTATTTTATTTTTAATTTGGTATACCAATTAATAAGTTTATAATCATTTTTTACTATAAAAGCCCAGTTATATGTGATCTCCTTATTATATACATCTAATAACTTTATCCTAAAATATATTTAATAATAATTACCAAAGTTGAAGTTATAAGTTTTCAAAAGTCATTCTTATCCTAAAAGATATCAGTAATTCTGAATATCGTATGTCAATTAATAAGTCCACAAACAGATTTTACAATAAAAGCTTAATGAAATTTCTTTCATAGCCACCATCAAGAAAAATGTATTTTTTTAACATAGTATATTCCATCTCAAGCAAGGTTTCTACTTATTAAATTTATATTTACAAGATTTTATAATGTATGACTGTATGCATGAGTGGTTTTCATGAGATTATTTACTATTGTAAACTAATTATTTATTTTATTTTATTTTATGTGTAGCTAAACTGAATACTTTCATCAACAATAACAAGTTCAACAAAAAGAAAGTGATGTTAATAATGGGAGCAACAGGAACGGGAAAATACATTCTCTCTCTTGACCTTGCCACCCATTTTTGAGGAGGGATAATCAACTCGGACAAAATGCAAGTGTATAAGGAACTTGAAATTGTTACAAACAAGATCACACACATTGAGAAACAAGGTTTACGACACTACTTGTTAGGTATATATATTTATTTCCAACAATATTTATATCAAATGACTACCTAAATAATTTTATAGTAGTAATTGTAGATTCTAGGGAAAAATATACTTAATAATTAAAAAATTATCTATTCTAATTATGAGAAAGTTAATTTGATCACATTTTCTTAGGTGAAATTGTGCCATATTCCGACTTCATAGATGAAGATTTTTGTTAGCAAGTTTTGTCTACATGGTAAAAATTTTGAAAAATCAATCTGTTCTAATTATTGTTGGAGGGTCAAATTTGTAAATTGAAAAACTTGTGGAAGACCCTCTGTTCATGTTCTAATATAAGTATTATACTTTCTTTATTTGGATTGATGTGTAGAAAACAGTCTTGAACCATAGAGTTGACATGAGGGTTGATCAAATGGTCAATGCATATAATTTTTGTAATTGTTTTATGTATCAATCAAGATATAATCATGCATCTAGCTAAAAAAAAAATTAAAACTTTTCTTATATAATTTTGTTAATAATATTTTTGGTTATCAAATCTATGTTCCACCAAATAAAACTGTTCTTTAAATTTATGTTGCATGTAGGGCTAGTAGATGAGGTGCGACAAATTTTTATTCCAGATGAAGATTACACCAAAGGAATTTGACGGTCCATTGGTGTCCCCAAAATAGACAGATATTTAAGAGAAGAAACAAATATAGACGAAGATGATGAATCAAAGAAGATGCTTCTTCAATTGCCAGTTGCTAATATCAAGCGTAATACTTGTTTATTAATTTGTCACCAACTTGACAAGATTCAATGGTTGATAAATGAGAAAATGTTGTTGGTTCATCATATTATTGCTACTGCCATTTTCAAAGGAGATAGAAAAGAAGTTGTTGACGAAGCATGGAGGAATACCGTTTTGCAACCATTCCTGGATATTGTGAAAAGATTTCTTAAAAGTGATGATCACAATATTATTATTGAGTGAACATAAACTATCATTATCTCTATCTTGAGTTATTTTGTCTCTTCGGCACTTTAATTTGGACCTATTTTATACAGTTTGTATCGCATTACACACATATATATATATGATATGGCACTTCTTTCTATATATATTATTCTTGTCTATAAAAGCATTGTTATTTATAAAAAATATTTATTTTAAGTTCCGATCTAAGCCCAAGCCCCAAGTTCAAGTTCAAGTCTTCTATATTTAATATATATTAATATAAAAATATGCTTACACAATTACATGAGAGTATTCATAATGTCAAGGTAATTGAGTGAGAAAATAAATGACCATAAGTGTTCAGGAAGATTCTACCCTAAAAGAATTTGAAAGAATAGAATTCTTAACTCAAAATTTAAAATTGTTACATAGGCAAAGAAGAAAAATAGTAAATTTGCAATCTATGGGTAATGATCATTTAAGGAAATGTATTCTACCTAATTCAATCAAGGTGATGGAATCTTGATTCAATAAATTTTTATATCTATTATTATGTGTTGCACAGGTTAAAATAAATACTTGTAATTGAAAAAGTTATTGATAATTGTTCCCTTCCCTCTAATGAAATTACACTTAACACTTGTGACGTGTTGTTAAATAGTGTAAGAATTGACGCATTATTACTTGAATATATTCCGTCAGAAATATTATTGAGTTTTTTTTTTACAATCCTTTTGTAATCGATCTTTTCGTCAATTCTATATGTGATCTCATAACAATGTACATCTAGAAACGTCATCCTAAAATTATTTAAACTTAATCACCAAAATTCGAGGTGACATATCTGTATATTTTTTGAAGAACTATTTTTATCCTAAAAGATATGAATTTGGTATACCAATTAATAAGTTTATAATCACATTTTTACTATAAAAGCCCAGTTGTATGTGATCTTGTAATTATGTACATCTAATAACTTTATCCTAAAATATATTTACTAATAATTACCAAAATTCAAGCTAGAAATTTTTCAAAAGTCCTTCTTATCGTAAAAGATATCAGTAATTCTGAATATGGTATGTCAATTAATAATCCCACAAACAGATTTTACTATAAAAGCTGAATGTAATTTGTTTCATAGCCACCATCAAGAATTTTTTATTTTTTTTTACATAGTATATTCCATCTCAAATAAGTTTTCTACTTATTAACTTTATAGTTACAAGATTTTTTAATGTCTGACTGTATGCATTAGTGGTTTTTCATGAAATTATTTACTATTGTAAACTAATTATTATTTTTATTTTATTTTATGAATAGATAAAATGTATACTTTCTTCAATAATAATAGGTTCAACAAGAAGAAAGTGGTGTTCATAATGGGAGCAATAAAGCCAAGAAAATTCCGTCTCTCTGTTGACCTTGCCACCCATTTTCGAGGAGAAATAATCAACTCGGACAAAATGCAAGTATATAAGGGACTTGAAATTCTTACAGTCACGCCCCGACCCTACACCATGGTCGGGACTGGCACTCGAGAACCATTGCTGGCCCCAAGTGAACCCTTGGCCTTGCTTACTTACACAACAAAATACTTAGTTCAGCAAAGACAAGTCTATGTAATAAACTGGAATGTTATAAAGGAACATTCAACTTGGCCATTAAGGCAAACTCAAGTCTTAACATAAGATATTGACAATGAAAAGACTAAAGAACTAACATCTAATTGTCTATGAAGCCTCTAAAACAACTGTCATGGATGTCGGGACAAACCCCACGACATCCTAATGAACTAGTAAATTAACTAAAAGCAATAAAAAGGAGTCCTCCGGAAGGCAAGGAGGCTCACCAACTAACTCTGGAGTGCTCACTGGATCAATGATATGCTGGATACTGATCCTAGTTACCTGCGTCTGCATCCTAAAACGATGTAGGACAACTAGCATCAATACATTGAATGTACGAGTATACGAGTTGGAATGTTAAACACAACATAGGCTTGAAAAGAATTTGAAGAACTTACCTGGCTCAACTCAACTCAACATAACTAAACTCATTTCAATATAAAGCAGTTTAAAACAAGTGCAATATAAAATAAGCTGTTTAAAACATTATGTCAACTCTTTGTGTATGCAAAGATACCTATAACTCTGAAATGTATGTAAAAATACAAATAGACTGTGTATTTAAGAATACAATTACTTATGTGGGAGTTTGTCTAACCGAAAACCATTATGTAAGAGCTGTTGTGATAATACATCATTTTGCCTCACGCTGCTAGGGCTGTCCTATTCCTGGCCGAGGGTATAGAGCATGAACTACTAAGTAGATCCACTAGTCTATGCTAAAAAGCACTAAATGAATCATCTAAAAAGTATGACCCATTTCTACCCATGATGGCTCATAGTTTATAGGGGTTATGAGTTGTGTGAATTCTCCCCCATATCATTGCTCAATACTACTCACAAAAATATAATATTAGCTCCTATGTTTAAACACATACTTCTTTCTGTGATTTGAGATTAGTGCTAAAAACTTTGCTCAAAGGCTATCTTGGAAATCAAAGTTTCCTCTCTTGCTTCATTTAGAAAGCGGTTACTCTTTTCTGAAAACTAGCCCAAAGGCTCGTTGGAAATCTAGGTTTCCTTTCTTGTCTAAATGTGAAAACATTTTAAACCTTTTGGGAATACATAGTCCCTATACACTTTTGAAGAAATGAACTTCAAACTTTACTCTTTAATCTTTACTCAACTTGAACTTTAAGTCTTAAAACAAAGTTAAAACATTTGAAAAAACTCTAAGAACTTCTCTTGACTTGACTCTTACTTCTCTTGACTTTGATCTTAACTTTTCTTGAATTAGATTATGGATTCAAGGTTCACGATCTCATACTATGGATGATTTCATGATGTTTAGATATACCTTAGAGTGTAGGAAGCAACTACAAAACATAGGTATATTACAAAGGAACAAGTACGGAAATGTGGGGAAGAAATAGGAAAGACTGGCTTCCCTAGCGCTCTGAGAGGCGTGGGGCGCCAGAGGATGAACTTCATAGACTGCCCTGGGGCACACTGGCTGGCACGTCGCCACAAGGGGTAAACTTCAGAGACTCTTTTGGAGCGGGCTGGCTGGCGTGATGCCCCAACCTTTTCCCTAGGTGTTTCACGACTTTTCTTGCTCATTTTTCATCTATAAAACCTCTAAACTTCAAAGGTACTTTTCTCAAACACTTAGAATCATATATACCCTCAATATATGCTAGATTCAATCCTAAATTACACCCGGAAACATGAATCAAAGCGCAAGAAACTTCAACAATACAACCCACAATAATTCAAATGAATTTCATCAAGAACTCAAAGGATTTACTTTCAAATCAAACATATTTCGCTGAATTGAATCATGATTGGTACGTGGGTTAAATAATCCAACGCTATGTGAGATATGTGATCTCACATACCTTGTAGGGATCACTCCCGACAAAACCCACAAGCTAAACTCGATGATCATGATGAATCTTGTTTCTCTTTTCCTTTTTCCTCTTCTTTTCTCTTTCTCCAAGCCCTAGCGTATTTTCGTAAAAGCGTAAACTGATCTAATTTTGATTAGACCCTAACTTAATTACCAAAAACAAAATAAAATAATTAGGCAAGGAAAAGACCAAACTACCCTTTTAAAATCCGGATTGGACTTTCCTTACTCCAACAACCTAACTTCCAAAGAGCCTAACTCACTCATACGAACTCAGAATCACGCAAACTCTGCGAACTTGGAAAGATCATTCCAAGTGATTTCCTACCAGGTCTGGAAGTACCTCTAACTCATCCTGACCTAGATGTTATAGCCATTTGAAGTTGACCAAACACTCACTTTTTCTTAACTGAACAAAATTTCCAGATTTTCATTCTTTCCATAAAGACTATTTCAAATTCTTAGCTTCTTCCTAGTTATTTCAAATTACGAGATGTTACAATATCTCCCCCTGGGGAACATTCATCCTCGAATGAGATTACTCTTACTAGGCTAAGGGTGTAACATGCAACATTTAGTTCAAGCAACCACAAGCAAATGCAAAACAACATGCCAACTTATAAATAAATACTAAGAAAGGATTTGTACCTTAATTTGGAACCTCTATGGATTCATATCATCCTCAGCTTCCCAAGTAAATTCTTCAACAAATTGGTTCTTCCAAAGGACTTTGACTGATGTTACTTCCTTAGTCCTCAATTTGCGAACTTGGCGATCTAGAATCTGAACAGGAATCTCCTCATTAGATAAGTTATCCTTGATCCCAATATTTTCAGTTGGTATGATCAATGAAGGATCATCCATGCACTTCTTCAACATGGAGACGTGAAACACTGGATGAACTGTGGCTAAATCTTGTGGTAGCTCCAACTCCTAAGCAACATTGCCAATCCTCTTAGATATTCGATAAGGTCCAATATATTGGGGACTAAGCTTCCCCTTCTTACCAAACCTCATAACAACCTTCATGGGTGAAACTTTTAGATATACCCAATCATCTACTTCAAACTTTAACTCCCTTCTCCTAACATCAATGTAGGATTTCTGACGACTCTGTGCCGTTTTCAACCTCTCTTGAATCACTTTTACCTTCTCCATAGCTTGATGAACTAAATCCGGTCCTATCATCCCTAATTCACCAACTTCGAACCATCCAATAGGAGATCTGTATCGTCTCCCATAAAGAGCTTCATAAGGAGCCATTTGGATGCTAGAGTGGTAACTACTGTTGTAAGCAAACTCAATTAGAGGTAGGTGAGCATCCCAATTACCTTTGAAATAAATCACATATGCCCTCAACATATCCTCTAAGGTCTGAATAGTGCGCTCTAGTTGCCCATCTGTCTGAGGATGAAAGGTAGTACTCAAGTTCACCTTTGAACCCAAGCCTTTCTGAAAAGATTTCCAGAACTGTGCAGAAAATTGTGCACCTCTGTCTGAAAAAAATGGAGACCGGAACCCCATGAAGTCTTACCACCTCTTGATGATATAACTTAGCATAATCTTCTGCCGAATGGGTAGTTTTTACTGGTAAAAAGTGGGCTGATTTTGTCATTTAGTCGACAATTCCCCAAATAGAATCAGGCTACCTGCGAGACCTTGGTAAACTTGTGATGAAATCCATATTAATCATTTCCCACTTCCATTCTAGAAGTTCTATATTCCTAGCAAAACCATCAGGCCTTTGGTGTTCTACTTTAACTTGTTGGCAATTTGGACACTTAGCAACAAATTATGCAATGCCCTTCTTCATACTATTCCACCAATATACCTCTCTCAAGTCATGAGTTGCGACACATTTATGAATAGGAGGCTAATGGATGCTTAGGAATAGTCTCACTTCTTCATTCTCTCAATCATGTCATAGAATTTGGCTTAAGTAGGCCTTGTTTTAATGTTGCCTATGATTTTTTTCAGGTTATGGCAAATACTAGGGCTACTTCTAGGAGAGCAGGAGAAGACAATAGGGATCAAGAGATTCCTCCCCAAGTTCCACATCAAGATCCTCCTCAAGTTCCAAGTGACCCTCCAATTGGGAATGCCACTTTTGAAGAGTTTAGGACTTTTATGCAATTATTGTCGCAAGCCTTGACGGCGCAAGCCAATAGCGAGGTGGTCACTCCGGCAAACCCTATAGAAGGGATGGGTGCTTTTAGGGTGAGAGAGTTTTTTAGGATGAACCCTCCGGAGTTCTATGGCTCCAAGGTGGAAGAAGATCCAAATGGGTTAATATAGGAGGTTTATAAGGTGCTAGCAATCATGAGGGTGTCCTCTATTGAGAAGCACGTTACCCAAATTTGGTATGATCAATGGAAAGATAGTAGGCCGATAGGAGTGGGCCCTATTGAGTTGGAAACTTTAAGTCGGCATTTCTAGATAGGTTCTTTCCCCGGCAATTGAGGGAAGCCAAATTGGGAGAATTCATCAACCTCAAGCAAGGTAGTAAGAGTGTTAAGGAATACTCTTTGAAATTCAACCTTTTGTCTAAGTATGCTCCAAGATTGGTAGCTAAGTCTAGGGATTTGATGAATATGTTTATGACGGGGGTGTCCGAATTGGTAGAAGAAGAATGTCATATGGCAATGCTTGTTGATGATATGAATATCTCACACCTTATGGTGTTTGCCCAACAAACAGAAGAGTCAAAGATCAAGAAGAAGAGTAGGGAGGTAAAGAGGGCTAGGAGCAATGAAGGGAACTTTTCTATGTTAAGTCAGAGGGACAAGATAGGCCTAGAACTAAATGAAGAAATTCCAGCCAAGATTCTTCCAACACCTCTAGGTTTAACAAAGAGAAGGGTAGTGGATCTCCATTTTCCAAGCCTACTTGCTCCAAGTGTGGGAGGAGTCATTTTGGTAAGTGCCTAGCCAGCATGGATGGTTGCTATGGGTGTAATTATGGGCACAAGGTGAAAGATTGCCCGGTTCTTAAGGCTAAGGGAAGGGAGGATAAGAAAGTTGCCTCTAGTGATCCGGAAGAGGGTACTCAAAGGAAGAATAGGTTTTATGCTCTCCAATCTAGTGAAGATTAAGAGTGATCTCCTCATGTCTCTTTCCGGTATGTGTTTCATGCTTTAGTAAATTTTTTAGATTTCTTATCTTTTATGAGTTGTCATGTTGGATTTTGAAGTTATTTTAGCCTATATGATGTTTAGAAAAGTTTGTGTAGGCTTGCTCCCAAGTGGGGGATAGTGTACCTATCTAGTAGGGTTGTTGTGTTGCCATGATTTCATTATATGCATGTTCATGAAATTGCTTAGGTCTTGGTAGAAATGATTTATATGCATTAGTTGTCTCATCAGGTAGTGCTTTGAATAGGATTGCATATAAACTTCATGAGTTGATTATGAGCATGCCTAGTTTGTGGGATTGAAGTTCTTCCTTGACTATGTGCATTAAATATAATTCATGGATAATGGGCTTCTAAGTTAGATTTTAGACTTTATGAAGTGTTTAAAGTGTCATTCGAGGATGAATGTTCCCAAGTGGGGGATAATGTAACACCCCAGAAGCGAGTTGAACTAGTGTATTGTAGAGTCTTGTAGTGGAGTTTTGGAGTGTCGTATGAGGGTTAAAATCAAGATAAATGACTCCCGTACTTAGAATAACATGTTTAGGGGTTAAACATCTGAGTACCACTCCCCAAGGACCACCCAAGTGGTCCTTGAGGAGGACCCCAACACTGCCCAAAAAACTGTTAAAACAGCTTTGTTCACGACCTCAATTCACGAGCCCTTAGATCAACCTACTCCCCGTAGGTCATGGGCATAGGTCAGGACTGCAAAACCCTGCAACATTTGAGCCCCAGGTCCAAATTAAAGGCCCAAACCACGTCCAGTAGACCCATCCATGGTCCATGGATGGGAGTCGTGAATGCTGCCAGGTTTTAGTAGTTTAGTTTTAAGTATGGAGTTGAGGGTTAGTTTAGTAGTTAGTTTAGCGGTTAGGAAGGGTGATTAGTTAGTAAATTAACCTCCTATATATAGCTAATATACCCTAAACTAATCACTTTAACTCATTCATCTTATAACTCTCAAATTACTCTCAAGAAATTCTCTCTCTAGAAGCAAAGAAGAAGAAGAAGAAGAAGAGGGGCAGCATCTAGGTCGTTTCTCCATTGATGTCAAGTTTTTTTTAGGGCATTTATTAAAGGTATGTGAAGCTTAATCATGCATGGGTTCTTCCACCCATGGAGCCCCCTTAGTAATCCCCCAATTGTGAACTCAAAAACCCAATTCAAGCTAGGGTTGTGATTGCATTGTGGGTAGGGTTTGGGTGTGATTCCAATCTAGTGGATATCAACCAATTATAATTTATTTACATTTGATTAATGATAATGTGACGATTTCATGTGATTTCTATAATGAACCCTAATCTAAATTGATGAATGTGATCTTTGTGGGTTTATGCCATTAGAGTCAAAATTGAAGGTTCTAAAGTGATCTTCCTATTTCAATGTCTTGAATACTAATTGATCATAGTTAGGATCATCTAATAATTAATGAATTGGACTATACTTGATTGAATAGTAAGGATCTTGACTTGTAAAGTTAGAATTGAACCTTTATGGTCAATTAAGACTAAAATCACCTAATAATGAAAGATGTGATCAAATTACCTTAAAATCAAGGAATAAAGAAGAGATTAAGAAAATAACCTTGAGAGTAGGGTTTGTGATCATGATAATTAGGGCTTCAGGGTGAAACTAGTGTGAATAACTACTGATGCAAAGGCTTGACAGTAAAGTCTAAAAGAGAATAGAAGTCTAGTAGGCTGAATTGTGGTGAAAGGCCTATACTCACCTAACCTACCTTATGAATCATTGAAAGATGAAAGTGATAGAATCAGTTGAACATGGATTGATTGTTAAGGACATCCTTCCATAAAACATGAGTGTTAAGCAAGGTTTAACAAGTAAAACTTGAGGTGTATGCTTGGCCTCAAGTGGATATTGAAGATGAGGTGGAGTGTCAAACAAGATAGGGTCCGGACTCCAAGAAGAAAGGAGAGCCAGACCTAGTTGATGTGAGGACTATCCAAGTTAAAGGGGGAACTTTTATGTCGTAGAGTGTGGGTTGTCCCAAAGTTAGGCCTCATGAGATGGGAACCTCACATAGTGGAGTTAAGTCTCTTAGTAGCAATCTCCATATCCTATGAACTAAGACATGCTTGAGAAGTATCTCATAGTGTTCTAAAGTATAATTTAACTAAGACTTACTTAATAAAATACCTCATAGTGTTCTAAAGTTAAAGAGAGAAACTAGGTTCCTAACCAAGAAGTGTTAGCATAGAGACGTAAAGGTAGTACTTAGCATGTATAGTATTATAGGATGCTATTCGTGCATTGCACAGGTATGACTTAGGATCACTAAAGAGAAGTCTTTAGATAGTATTAGGCTAGAGTTGCCTTTCCTAGTTATAGTTGACTAAAGGTGAGAGACTCCCTTAGTTATGAGAGTTAAGCTAATAATGAGGCCAAAGTAGGGTGAATATCACTAGGATGACTTCAAGGCTATGCTTAGTGTGAATGGTAGTATGGGATGCATTGCACAAGTGTGTCTTGGGGTTACTTAGAAGTATGGTACCCTTATGGCATAAAGAAGCTTAGGAGTTGACCTTGTATATAGCTTATAATTAAAATGACATGAAGACATAAGTCTTGAGTTTGAAGGTGGACTATACCCAAGAATGACCAAAGAGAGGTACTTAGCTTGGATGGTAGTATGGGATGCTATCATTGCATAGGACAAGTTTACTTGTAGGTGGCTTGTGAAGTAGTTCTCTTGTAATATAAAGGACTTAAGGTTGAAGTATGTAACCATGAAAGTCTAAGTAAACACTATGCTATGAACGTGATGTATCTCCAATGCTCATTACAAATATCTTAAGTTGACTTATGTTTATATGATTCTTGTGTTGATGATTATCCTATGGCTACATTGATTGTGTTATGATCATGTTATTATCTCTTATGTTTATGTCTTATGTTGACTAACCATTTGAGATGATCTTATGATGTTGTGCTAGCTTTCATACTTGGTACATTTTGTACTAACACATATTTCCTACATTCTAATCAAATGTAGGATTGAAGGCTTGAGTTGCTTTCCAAGCTATGTTTCAAGGATGTTGAAGAGTTGAACATCTTGTTGAGTCCTCATAGCTTCAAGAACAACATCCACTTTACCTTTATGTCTTTTATTTTCATATTAAGACTATTGTATGGGATGTGTCCCAAGAGTTTATTCAAAAAGTTGTATTAGATGATTTGAGACAAAGTCTAGAAAGTCTTCCGTTTGCTTTTATGAGAAATGACTTCGATTGTAAAAGTTTCGAATTTTCCCATATTTTCTATTATGTTATATTAACAATGTGCTAAAGGCTTGTATGCGACCCCTTCGGGGTAAAATAGGCCATGTTATGTCTAGGAGGTATCCCTGGGTCGTGACAAGTTGGAATTGAACCTTTAGGGTGAATTGTTGTGAATTTTAATCACTAGGGTTTTAAGAGTAAAGCCAATGTGATGAGCTAGATGTGTTAAGGCTTTGAGAGTAAAGTCTAAAAGAGAATAAAATTCTAATAGGTAGAATTGTGGTGAAAGGCCTATACTTACCTAACCTACCTTATGAATACTTGAAAGTAAGAAATGATAGAATCACTTGAACATGGATTAATTGTCCAGGACATCCTTCCATGTGACATAAGTGCTAAGCAAAGCTTAACAAGTAAATCTTGGGGTGTATGCTTGGCTTCAAGTGGTTATTGACAATGGGATGGAGTGTCACACAAGATAGGGTCCGAGCTTCAAGAAGAAAGTAGGACCACACCTAGTTGATTTAAGGACTATCCAAGGTAAAGGGGGAACTATTACATAGTAGAGTGTGGGTTTTCCCAAAATTAGGTCTCATAAGATGGGAGCCTTCACATGAGTTGAGTTAAGGTTCCTAGTAGAAATCTCCATATCCAATGAACTAAGAAATGCTTAAAGAAGCATCTCATGGTGTTCTAAAGCATAAATGAACTAAGACTTACTTAATGAAGTGCCTCATAGTGTTCTAAAGTTAAAGAGAGGAACTAGGTTCCAAACCAAGAAGTTTTAGCATGAGGACCAAAAGGTAGTACTTAGCATGTATAGTATTATGGTATACTATGCATGCATTGCACAAGTATGACTTAGGGTCACTAAAGAAAAGTCTTGAGATAGGATTAGGCTAGAGTTACCTTTCCTAGTTATAGTTGCTAAAGGTGAGAGATTCACTTAGTTATGAGAGTTAAACTATTAATGAGGCCAAAGTAGGTTGAATATCACTAGGATGACTTCAAGGCTATGCTTAGTGTGAAGGGTAGTATGGGATGCATTGCACAAGTGTGTCTTGGGGTTACTTAGAAGTATGGTACCCTTATGGCATAAAGAAGCTTAAGAGTTGACCTTGTATATAGCTTATAATTAAAATGACATGAAGACCTAAGTCTTGAGTTTGAAGGTGGACTATACCCAATAATGACCAAAGAGAGGTACTTAGCTTGGATGGTAGTATGGGATGCTATCGTTGCATAGCACAAGTTTACTTGTAGGAGGCTTGTGAAGTAGTTCTCTTGTAATATAAAGGACTTAAGGTTGAAGTATGTAACCATGAAAGTCTAAGTAAAGACTATGCCATGAACGTGATATATCTACAATGCTTATTAAAAATATCTTAAGTTGACTTGCGTTTATATGATTCTTGTGTTGATGATTATCCTATGGCTACATTGATTTTGTTATGATCATGTTATTATCTCTTATGTTTATGTCTTATGTTGACTAACCATTTAAGATGCTCTTATGATGTTGTGCTAGCTTTCATAGTTGGTACATTTTGTACTAACGAATATTTCCTACATTCTAATCAAATGTAGGGTTGAAGGCTTGAGTTGCTTTCCAAGCTAGGTTTCAAGGCTCTTGAAGAGTTGAAGATCTTGGTGAGTCCTCGTAGCTTCAAAAACAACATCCACTTTAGCTTTATGTCTTTTATTTTCATGTTAAGACTATTGTATGGGCTGTGTACCAAGAGTTTATTCAAAAAGTTGTATTAGATGATTTCAGACAAAGTCTAGAAAGTCTTCCGTTTGCTTTTATGAGAAATGACTTCGATTGTAAAAGTTTCGAATTTTCCCGTATTTTCTATTATGTTATATTAACAAGGTGCTAAGGGCTTGTATGCGACCCCTTCGGCGTCAACTAGGCCATGTTACGTCTAGGAGGTACCCCTTTGTCGTGACAGGTTGGAATTGAACCTTTAGGGTGAATTGTTGTGAATTTTAATCACTAGGGTTTTAAGAGCAAAGCCAAGGTGATAAGCTAGATGTGTTAAGGCTTTGAGAGTAAAGTCTAAAAGAGAATAGAAGTCTAATAGGTAGAATTGTGGTGAAAGGCCTCTACTCACCTATCCTACCTTATGAATACTTGAAAGTAAGAAATGATAGAATCACTTGAACATGGATTAATTGTCCAGGACATACTTCCATGAGACATGAGTGCTAAGCAAGGCTTAACAAGTAAATCTTGGGGTGTATGCTTGGCTCCAAGTGGATATTGACAATGGGATGGAGTGTCACACAAGATAGGGTCCGAGCTTCATGAAGAAAGTAGAACCACACATAGTTGATTTGAGGACTATCCAAGTTAAAGGGGGAACTATTACGTAGTAGGGTGTGGGTTTTCCTAAAGTTAGGTCTCATGAGATAGGAGCCTTCACATGAGTTGAGTTAAGGTTCCTAGTAGAAATCTCCATATCCAATGAACTAAGACATGCTTACAGAAGCATCTCATGGGGTTCTAAAGCATAAATGAACTAAGACTTACTTAATGAAGTAACTCATAGTGTTCTAAAGTTAAAGAGAGGAACTAGGTTCCAAACCAAGAAGTGTTTGCATGAGGACAAAAGGTAGTACTTAGCATGTATAGTATTATGGTATGCTATGCATGCATTGCACAAGTATGAGTTAGGGTCACTAAAGAGAAGTCTTGAGATAGGATTAGGCTAGAGTTACCTTTCCTAGTTATAGTTACTAAAGGTGAGAGATTCCCTTAGTTATGAGAGTTAAGCTAATAATGAGGCCAAAGTAGGGTGAATATCACTAGGATGACTTCAAGGCTATGCTTAGTGTGAGGGGTAGTATGGGATGCATTGCACAGGTGTGTCTTGGGGTTACTTAGAAGTATGATGTCCTTATGGTAGAAAGGCTTAAGACTTAACCATGCTTATAGACTATGACTAAGAAGACCCAAAAAAGGGATACTTTGCTTGGGTGGTATTATGGGATGCTATTCATGCTTTGCACATGTATCCTTTTGAGTTTACTTGAGAATGGTTCTATCATGGTATATATGACTAAGATTCAATTATGCTTGTATGATAATTAGGATGGAGACTTTGCTTATTATGATTATGATTTATCTCATATGCTCCTTAACTATGTCTTATGTTGACTGATGATTATATGATGCTTATGTTGGAGATTATGATATGACTATGTTATTATCTCTTATGCTTATGTCTTATGTTGACTAACCAATTTTGCGATGCTCTTATGATGTTGTGCTACCTATCATACTTGGTAAATTTTGTACTAACGCATACTTTGCCTACATTCTAATCAAATGTAGGGTTTCGGAGATTGAGTTCATTTGGAGGCTAGGTTTCTAAGAGGCAAGAGGAGTTGAAGATTTGGTGAGTCCTCATAGCTTCTAGGACAAACCCATTATTTCCTTTATGTCATTTCTTTATGTTTTAGACTTTTGTATTGTCTGCGTCCCTATAGTTTTATTCAACAATTTAATAGATGGTTTGAGACAAAAGGTGTAGTAAAGACTTCCGCTTGCTTTATTAAAATGTTTTCGATTGAATGCTTTAAAAGAAGTTTTAAATTTTCCATACTTTTCTATTATCTTATGTTATGATTATGCTAAGGGATTGTATGATACCCCTTTGGGGTCAAGTACGCCATGTTACATCTAGGGGGTACCCCTGGGTCGTAACAGAGCTGGTTACTTCACCTATTTTTGTTCAGCCACAGAGTTGAAGGAGTTTAGTGTTCAGCTTTAGAATCTCTTGGGTAAGGAATTCATCAAGCCAATGTCTCTCTTTGGGGCGCTCTTGTTCTATTTGTGAAGACGAAGGATGCCACGATGCACATGTTTATTGATTATAGGCAGTTGAATAAGGTGATGGTGAAAACTGCTACCCCTTTCCTATGATAAAAGGTAGGGTGTCGCAATTGATGTTTTCGTAATCAAGACACAACTTCCAATGCAAGTGTCTACGATCGTACAATAGTAAGGTAACCCAATCAAGGGTTGGGGTCGAGTCCCAAGGGAATGGGCTTGAGAATTAATAGAAAAATAATATTAAGTACTAATTAGTCATAGCTAAAAATATTATCGATTAAAAACATTATAAATCAAAGGGGTGATGCAAGCGTTAATTAACAAATGGGGTTTGCCACAAGTGAGCAAAAACAACAAAAATACAAAAAGTACTAATCAAGGAGACAGGATTCTTGGGATGTGATAGGAATACGGGATACACTAAACTATTGGGTACATGCTTTTGATAATAAATCTGTTAAATATTTGTGACTAGGCTAGACTATAGTGGGGGTAAATTCTCTCTCGAGCAACTTACCCCGAATTAAATGGGTTTCTCTCGGACACCCACTTACCGCATGAAGAACAGCCTCCGACTTAGCTCACTCACTCTCTCGAGCTGAGTGTTTGGGAGAAGGACTAGGGTTCACTCTCTTGAGCTAAACCTTATGTCGACTCAATCCCATCGGCCATCAATTGAGTAGTCTTTGTTTTACGACATCAAGACTTTCTCGAGCAAGCCGAAAACACAAAGGTGAAATCATATTTGCAACTACAACTTCATTAAGTTCCACCACAACTACTAAACGAAATCACATTTACTCAACAAATAAACCATCAACAAGCAAGACCCAACAGATTATCTAACCCATATTCACAAAATCACACCCCAAGAATTGGGGTTTTAGCTAGACATGTAAAAGAGATAGAAATTTATACCAAAATGAGTTTGCATTCAAATGGGTATGAAGATTTAAGTCTCAAAACAAGCAAAGAAAGAAGAATCCACAAGACCCAAGTCCAAATTCTTGGAGTTGAAACCCTTTGAATCTTCAAGTTCTTCAAAACACTCTCCAAACATAGAACTCAAAAGCCTATGTTAAAAATTCTATATTAAAAATCTGATAATAAGCTACAACTCTTAACTAGTATTTATAGTTTTCAAAAATTTGTGCTGCAGCGGATCATTCGGCGTCATTAGTCAAGATCACTAATCAACTTGGCGATCCGCCCTTTGGTAGGTTTATCGTCATCTTGCGTTTGCCTTAAGCATCGTCGTGTTTTGGATCATTGGCCGACATAGTACAGCTTCGTGGAACTGCTCGGTGATACGCCGATTGCTCTTTTTCACCGCCAATTTGATCCGTTCTTTCAAGGCTCAGCACACTGGAACAAAAGGCGAGGATAAGACCTTTTGGCAATTCGCCGAATGGGTTCAACGATTCTCAGATCTTCATTTCTTCATTCTTTCAGCTGCCTTTATTCCTTTTTTTGCTAAGTAGTGTCCACGCTTTCCTTCAAACTCCAAATACCTAAAACTTAAGGGTTTTCATCAGTTATTGAGATAAAATATGCATTTGAGGACACTAATTCTATCAAAATATAGCCCTAAATGAGTCCAATTTGTAGACTCATGAACACCCCTACCTTAAACTTTTGCTTGTCCTCAAGCAAACTCAAGTTCAGCCATTCAAAAAAGGTATCTCAAACAGTGCTACACAAGACTCAATCATGAATGCACACAACAAGACTCAATTTACTTATGCAAAGATCAAATGTGCACTCAAAGATTCAAGTTGTGACTCACCAATTTCAAAGAATCTCATGCTCACAATACTTGCTTCAAATGCAAGTTCAAACTCAACCAAAGTGTTCAAATGCCCTCACACAAAGAATGATTCCATATTCACACAATAGTTCACAGTTTAAAGCTTTGGAATAAAAGGCAACGCTCACACTCACAAAGAAGAACATAATGCATAATTTCACCCATACGTTTTCCCGTATTTTCCAATCAACAGTTGATTTAGCTCACTCAACATCAAAAAGGTCTTTTCAAGGCTTGAAATGGGGCAGAGTGCAAAGGTATGGTCATTTAGGCTCATTGACTTTTATCCGCATCAAATGTGGTACTTATAACACTTTCTCTCCTCTTCCTTCATCATTTTCTTTAGTACTCATAAGGCATCCTATTATTCACTTTCCATGTCTTGGTTGGCATGGTTAGATTTGTACGTACCATATCTGTAAAAGATCGGGAGAAATTAGAAGAGAATTCAAACATAAACACAGAAACTCTACTGCAGACACGCTCGCCGATCCATTCAGCGAGTCGTCAAACCTCTTTGGCGAGCTAAATCCGGCTCGCTGAAGAGATTGGCTTAAAAATTATAGCAACTCAGCGATGGGAAGGCCCTTTCGTTGAATCGCCTACTACTTTCGGCGATCATGAGTTTCTTCGCCGAAAGTTACAGTGCAACAGAGGTTTAGGCGAGCATACAAAGGGCGATCAAGAGTACTTTCTATGAGTCGTCGAGTGCTCTCGGCGACCAAAGGCTTCTCGTCGAAAGTGAGATGGAGTCTTTAGGCGAACCACCGAGTAGTTCGGCGAGCTCAACCCAGCTCTCCCAATGGCTCAACGTGCCCATTTTCAATCCAACTTCTCGAATTCAACCCCGCAACCCCCGATAACAAAATCAAAGCATGCACTAATAAAATTTAAACAAGACCTATACTATCCATCACCCCGGGATACTCAGATTTTTCCCGATTTTGCAAAATTTAGCCATTTGACGATATTTGCTCTTAAGAGTGTTGTCACCCGCTCTATCATTGAGCAATTTTCGTCATTTAGCACAAACATGGGTTACTCAGACTTGACCCAATCAATCTAAACAACACGCAAGCACAACTCAATGCAAATTCATTCATTTAAAAATACCAAAATTATGGGCATTTGACGATCAAAATAGTAACGGCAAGATTTACAACTTGAAATAGGCATTTAAGAATTCTTATTCTATCAGAGAGGCCCAGCACACAACAATACAATACAATTATTGCAAATGAGTACAAAATTTTTGAATGTAAACTCGGGATTCGGAAACTAACCTTAAATGCCAATTAAAACACGATTAAAAAGTTAGGCGGCAAAGAAATCCTAGTTTCGAGCAGCACTCAACAACTAAAATACTAATGTGAAGATACTAACGCGATTTAAAATACTACCTTGGTGTGAGTTTGTGATGTTTAAAAACGAGGGAAAGTGAAGAAGCTCAAATTCTGAGACCTTTGACCATTATAAACCATCCAGTTCGCGTCCATTCGATGACGTTAGTCGCACACACCGATCCACTCGGCAATACACCGAGTGGTCACTTTCCCCGCCATTTTCGATAGGATCATCAGTTTGTTGGGGGTCAAGACAATGGTCTGAATCGAGGTCACCGAACAGGTTGGTGATACGCCGAACTGCTTCTTAAGCTCGCTGAGTTTTACAGGCTCTGAATTAAATTTGAATTAAGCTAAACGGCGGGTCCAGTCGGGTATGCCAACCATTTTGATGATTCACCAACTGACCATTTTATTCACAAATATGCATTTTCCAAACACTTTCAGCATTTAAACCTGCACCATTAACACACCATTATTTATAAAAGCAAACAAAAGCTTCTAAGACTTTGGGTTGCCTACCAAGAAGCACCTTAGTTAACGTTGTGGCACAACGCAGGTCCTTATTCACTCTCCATTGGTGGGGTTGGTCCTAGTGTTACTAGGTAACCCCAATAGTTTATTTGAGTGAAGAGGAAGCACTGCATAACTCATGAGTGTCCTGATCGGCTGGATCGATCTAGAATGGGAGCCAATCATTTGATTCAACAGTTCAATATTCTCTTTCATCTCTTCCAGCATTCGATCTTGTTCGGTGATCTTTTGGAGAATTATTTGGAGTGTGTCCTCGACACGATTGTTCTCCCTGTCTCCAGACTGTTTCCGCTCATAAGGGGGTATGTACCTCCCTTGGCTCTTGCGCTGGTTTTTCACATCTGATATTTTGGTGGCTAACTCATTCAGCTGAGTTAACAGTGCGGTTAACTTGAAGTCCTTCTCGACTTCTTGACTCGTCGCAACCGAGTTGTTACTATTTCCCTCAGCCATGCTCAGGGTATCTGCATATATCAACAACTTCAAAGGAAAAAAAAACTAAAACTTAAGTGAGTAAACTACAACTAAGAAGAACAAAAATTTTACTAAACTAAGAATTCTCAAGTAACACCACTCCCCGACAGCAGTGCCATTTTGATGTTAGCGTAATCAAGACACAACTTTCAATGCAAGTGTATACAATCGTACAACAGTAAAGTAACTCAACCAAGGGTTGGGGTCGAGTCCCAAGGGAGTGGGCTTGAGAATTAATAGAAAAATAAAATTAAGTTCTAATTAGTCATAGCTAAAAATATTATCGATTAAAAACATTAAGAATCAAAGGGGTGACGCAAGCGTCAATTACCAAATGGGGTTTATCACAAGTAAGCAAAAATACAAAAAGTACTAATCAAGGAGACGGGATTCTTGGGATGTGATAGGAATACGTGATAAACTATTGGGTACATGTTTTTGATAATAAATATGTTGAATATTTGTGACTAGGCTAGATTATAGTGGGGTAAATTCTCTCTCGAGCAACTTACCCCGAATCAAATGTGTTCCTCTCGGACACCCACTTGCCGCATGAAGAACAGCCTCCGCCTTAGCCCACTCACTCTATCGAGCTGAGTGTGTCGCAGAAGGACTAGGGTTCACTCTCTCGAGCTGAACCTCATGTCGATCCAATCTCACCGGCCTTCAATTTAGTAGTCTTAGTTTTACGACCTCTCTCGAGCAAGCCAAAAACACAAAGGTGAAATCATATTTGTAACTACAACTTCATTAAGTTCCACCACAACTACTAAAGGAAATCACATTTATTCAACAAATAAACCATCAACAAGAAAGATCCAACAGATAATCTAACCCATATTCACAAAATCACACCCCAGGAATTGGGGTTTTACCGATACATGTAAAAGAGATAGAAATTTATACCAAAATGAGTTTGCATTCAAATGGGTATGAAGATTTAAGTCTCATAACAAGCAAAGAATGAAAAATCCACAAGACTCAAGTCTAAATTCTTGGAGTTGAAACCCACCTTTGAATCTTCAAGTTCTTCAAAACCCTTTCCAAACTTAGAACTTAAAAGTCTATGTTAAAAATTCTATATTAAAAATAAGATAATAAGCTACAACTCTCAATGAGTATTTATAGTTTTCAAAAATCTGTGCTGCAGCGGATCATTCGACGTCATTAGTCGAGATCGTCGATCAACTCGACGATCCGCCCTTTGGTAGGTTTCATCGCCGATCAACTGCTAAGCGATACGTCGATTTCTCCTTTTCACCGCCGATTTGATCCGTTCTTTCAGGGCTCAGCACACTGGAACAAAAGGCGAGGATAAGACCTTTTGGAAATTCGCCGAATGGGTTCGGCGATTCTCAGATAAGTAGTGTCCATGCTTTCTCTCAAACTCCAAATACCTGAAACTTAAGGGTTTTCATCAGATATTGAGATAAAATATGCATTTAAGGACACTAATTCTATCAAAATATAACCTTAAATAAGTCCAATTTGTAGACTCATCAGCAGTGCTTACAAAGATTGATTTGAGGTTTGGTTACGATCAGCTTAGGATTAGGGTAGCAGATATCCCTACGACCATATTTAGGACTAGATATGGTCACTATGAGTTCTTAGTGATTTTTTTTAGGTTAACTAATGCCATGTAACACCCCGAATTCGAGATAGAGGGCATAGCATGTTAGAATTTCAAGGTTACACCTCACAAGGACCAACTAGGGCTCGTGGGTAGGTCCATTTGCCGTAGATAGCTTCGTGGATGAGCACCAAGAAAACTACCTAAGGTAGTAACCAAGCCGGGATCCACGCTCCGTCAATAGGTCCACGGCCCGTGGCTAGGGGAACCATAGGTGGCCAAGAAGTCTTTGAATCCAAACCACGCTTGACCAGGACAGACCGTATGTCAATCCACAGTTTGTCAATGGGGTCTCATGGGTCAGGCCTAGATGGTTAGTTTAGGGGCATAATAGGACTTTCCAATTTTAATTAGAATAAAGTGGTGTCATTTTAGCCAAGCCTAGACAACCTATATAAGTATTTTGGACCCCTAAATTCATTCATTCTAAGTCATTATTTCCAAACCCCAAAAAAATCCCTAAACTCCTCTCCCAAATATTTTCTCTCTAGAAAGTTGAAGAAGAAGAAATAGAAGGATCAAACTAGGTCAAGTCAAGTCTCCAATCTTCAAGTTTGTGAGGGCTTTTTAATCAAGGTATGATGGCTTATTCATCCATGGAATCCTTTCATCCATGGAGCCCCCATGATTTCCCCAATTTAGAAGAAGAATTGCCCAAGTCTAATTAGGGTTTCTTCTAATGTTATGAATTATGATCCAATTAAGTGGATTATGGTTGTTAATGATTGAATTGATAGAATTAAATGTTTCCATCAATGGGTTCACCGACTCATAATGCATAAACTATGTAGGCCTTTCTCATGTTCATAGGAGGAACTACCTTCTCCTAAGCATGACATGCTATTTAACCCTTTTATATCATCATAGGGTCCAACATGCAATGGCTTTCAATTGCACACATAGACATGATCAACATTTCCACTCATGAGGCAATTAAGCAATTCATACTAGTTGCACCCTCACATGAGGATTATAGACCATCTACTAGCCTTATCATTTAATCATCATACTATCAAGAACATACATGGCTTTACCATGTTTAGTTATGTTCAAGGAGGGACTACCTTCTCCTAGTCACAACATACACACATGGCATCATAAAACTCATAAGCAAGCATTACACAAAGGTCAATTCATTTAAGAAGAAATTCTCAACTTCTAACCTAAGAATGCTCATACTCTCTTCCTCATGAAGTCAAGAGTGCATTCACCATATAAGGATGCATATTGACATAAGAAACATGAATTTTATTACTAAAATTCCATTTTTATGTAATAAGAATCATTCAAAACATGCATAACATAGTGTCTTCTAGGATATGCACAACATACGGAGATCATGCAACTTATAATCATATGCAAAGTTCCAAAACATGAACAAGCTACTAGGAACTCTTTGGTCTCAAGCTTGAATAAGAATAGAAGGAAAAGATAAGGATATCAACAACCTTGCTACTCACTCATCATCCCTCACTTAGGGTAAACCCATCTAAGAGCACATTAAAGTAACCAAGAGAACTATCACTTACCAATTAAGCACAAAGTCCCCCTCTTGGGATCAAGTTATGCAAACTCCTCTTATCCTTACCTCCTTCATCTCTAAGGTAGGAACCATTCTCCACTAAATCTTCACTATACACCCTTAGGTGAGGATTTCAAGAATCCAAAAAAAATGAGTATTTATACCATTCCACTTCATATCTATCACCCAAAGTGGTTCTCAACATGGAGAACTCAAGGAAGTTCAATGTAGAACTATTAAGGGCACTCAAAACCTTACCATCTAGGCACATTATCCCCCATTTGGGGTGAGCTTAATCAACTCTTTATCACATCATACCCTTATCATCACCTTTGGTGTAACTTTCCACTCAATCATGCCTAGGTATTATCTAAACACCCTCTTTGAATGACCATAGTTAAGATCAATCTTACAAGACAACTATCCTCTTTAGTGTTGGTCAACATCTATTCTCTTTCCCTTCCCATGAACTAAGGGGTACATGCAACTCTCTAAATTAACCTTAGAGCAAAACACTATCCCAACTCGTGGAACAAATCCCCTTTTTCCGCTCTTAGGGCAAGCCTACACAAGGACTCCAATTCACACAAGGACAACCATGAAGCATCACTCATAAGAAAAAAGCAACTTTCAACTCACACTAGTTACCACATTCCTTCAAAACTCCTCAAATCTACACCATGACTTTCTACTATCATTACCCATCACCATAAAGCAACTCATCATCCTAAAAATGATTTCATTCTTACCATAACGACTCCTATCATACAAGAACTACACCATCATATAACATTTTCAATGTAATACTCCCAACCTCATAGGTCACACAATATGATTTCCAAATCTACCTTCATATATATACGCATATAGTCACCACATCATAATAAGCATTAAAACTCACATTTTCTTCCCTCGATCCTTGCAACATCACCCCTTCCAAGTAATCACATCTGGAAGACCACTGCACCAGAGAAAATAAGAAAGAGAGAGATTATATGGAGTTAAGCTCTACAGCACGACACAATAGTAATGAAAAAAGTGAAACTTCTATCGTCCTAGAGCCTCTCGCTCATAGATGTGTCGCGACTCACACCGATGAACAAGACTCTACTAGACGTGGCTCATGAGCCGTTGAATCCTAAGACCATTTTCATAACCTTATGCTCTGATAAACAAGTTTGTAACGACCCGAGAGCACCCCCTAGTTGTTACCGGCATATTCGACCTCTTGGAGGTCTTATACAAGCCCTTAGCATTCGTCATAGCATTTATCATAGAAAAATGGCAGAAAATTTAAATCTTTTTCATTATATAACACAAGACTTAAAAAGTCACCTCATTTAAACCTTTAATACAAAATCGAAGTACTACGTCTCAAGGTTGCCATCTTAAAACACGACTACAACACAAGAGGGACGCAGCCCTTACAATACAAAAGAAACTACTATCTTGTATATTGAACTTAAGGAAACTCTTTAACATAAAGGTCCTTGATTATTTAAGGACACACCCGAACTTGGGATTAGTAAGCCAAGCTCATCACTTCTAGGAAAGGCCCTTTAGCCGCCACCACCTATACTTGGTGTAAAAAGATGACGAAGAATGGTGTTAGTACAAGAATGAACTTAGTATGATAACCATGCAAAAACATGTTTTTAAAAGGGACATTTAGTTGGAAACCATGCATCATGCCTTTTTTAGAGAAACTTCAAGAACATTTAGTACAATAGGCACAATATAAACCACATACATCATCATACACATGGAAACCATTCATAATAGCACATAGAGCTACTTATAACATTTTAGGCACATTCAATGCATACAATACATTACCTTCCTCTTTATCTTAACTCCTTTCCTCAAGCAACCCTTAGGGAATACTTGGTGCAATATATCACCTTAAGGTTACCAAGGGTGAACTTACATATAGCCTTCA